>CAJQUW010009317.1:0-109473 GCA_907163375.1 Prostheceraeus crozeri
TTGAAGCCATAGCTTTTAATTACACTGGCGTAATCTGATATAACAAAATGTCAAATAGCAACAAGAATGTAAATGAAGGTTAAACGGTGGTGATGCTGTGAATTTTCCCTTCAAACGAATGCTTTGCTGAATACGTGCAAAAGCGGAACACGGTAACCATTGGAATATTGCATTTTTAGTGCGCGTCAACATCACTCTAATCATTCTATTGTAACATACTTGTGTCTATTTTTAGTCTATTCAGGCTTTCCCGTCACAAAACCAAAGTCCATTACCATCAGTAACGTTCTTTAACATTAAACTTGTTGGCTCATGTACGAACGCAAGTCAAAGAGAGACGATCAAAACTCTAACATCTTCAACTTATAGCCTAATCATAAAAGGTTGCAGAGTGCCATATCGCCATGGCATAAGAATACAAAGATGTCGGCTCCAACCTTGAACAATTTCAAAACAAATCTTTCTAGACAGTCGTCAAGAAGCTGCATCTAGCCGCAGGCAAGGGCTCACCAGCGGCTTGAGATGGCCTACTTGTTTAAGAACAAAGGCTAATCTTGATTATATCAACCATGTGTAGAATAGCTAGTTCTTAGGCTATCTGAAGACCATGCCTAGCGAGTTGCTAGATATACAGTTCTCATAGATCAAGCAATTACTGAAATATGCAATGATGATGACTCAATATGACTGTTTTGCCACAAAAACCCCTCCAGAAGCAAATGCTTTATCAGAGTTTTGAGACGATGATGAGTTTGATGATTAGACATATAAACGATGTCTCATTAAGTTAGTTATTATATCGTAGGGCAGTGTGACCATTCCAACGAAAGATGACCTGAATGATTCATTTCTGTGAACAGAAGAAGCAGTCAATAAAAATGGCAAATATTGATGCTTTCTCAATCTTCGCAAATAGGAACAAACATTCTTTGGATGCATTTCAAGGCAAAGGGATCCTTGTGAAGATACTTGATGCGTGTGCTCGATGGTACTTACATACGTGAGTCGAACTTTTACTAACTAGAAGCCAATCTCATGACTACCCGGGACAAATAGAATTATCTCTTTTAGAGCCTGCATATATGCTGAACAATTCTCTCGAATAGCGTTCACATTTCTTGGGATCCCAGTTCATTATTTATGATGTGGACATTAGAATTACCATAAACTCTAACGTGGAACTTTTGTAGTTACGACTGCAGGTTAGAGAATCAATTTCACTCGACATAGGAATTTCGAGACTATGGCATTTAACTTATTTTCATCATTTTCAGCAGAGCGATAGCGATTTCACAGTCTCTGTGCAAACCAGAAAACGATCAAACGTTGTGCTATAAAACAGTTACTTTGTTGGTAGAATTTGCGAATTTGCAGTTTGCGCACAGATAACCTCTGAAATGTGATGGGCTAGTAAATAGCTGATAAAGGCGATAGTGTGAGTTGTATCACCTTAGCATAACAGATACGAAAAGTTGTATAAAACATAGGAATGAGCATTTGATCAGAAATTTAGTTGCGAATTTGCAGTTTCGACAGATACCTCTGAAATGTGATGGGAGGGGCTTTCGTGATGAGGCTATGATCGCCAATACTTCGGGGAGCAGGAATTGTAAGGTAGCTAATTCATGAGCTGCATTTCAATAAAACATTTGTGGCTTTGTGTATATTTTGACATCATGTGACTCCGCCTATCGTAGCGAAATAGCTTACAGCTTTTAATTTCTAAGAAAGGGTTATGTGTAATGAGCTTGTCATCATGGATTATTCTTAATTATAACATTCTGAAATACTTGCCTACCGTTTTGTATAGAAAAACTTTACCGATATTTATAATAGGCGGAGCCTGAAATGGGCTAAGATGTGTTGTCCGAATGGTCCGAGGAAAAATACTGTGGTGTGATGTCTATTTCTAAAACATGGTTTCGATTTCTGCGTTTAAGATATCGATCCGATGTCTGAGTCATGTGCCGATGTGTTGCGGTCTAAGATTCTCTCACTCTGTTTTTGCGTAAGATGTTTGTCAGATATGGTAAATATCCATAACAATCTCCGATGCCATGTTTAACAAAGTCATACTGTAAGATGTTTGGTGCATATATACATACCCTTCGATATGCTGTCGGTCTGGATGCTGTCAGTATGTCCTAAGCAAGGGTCTGATGATCTGTGTATGATGTGTTGGAGCGCATCTCATGCGTTTTCTAGCAAAGTCTCTGTGCTAAGTTTAATGAGGCAAAGAGTTGATGAGGTATTTCTTTAACGATTTTTCCTTAGAAATAGAACAGGTGCAATATGATGCAATGGCGGAAGGAAAGCTGTCTTAATCATACTGCAGTTTCTCCTTTTGATTGGTTGAGGTTTGATAAATTTCATGAAATCCGACATGTGTGCCAAAAATGTTCAAAACGCTCAAATGTTCCGTCACGCTTTTTACACATCCTTAACATATGCCCAGCAAAAGAACAGTGAGAGAAAAAGAGAGGTCATTCTTAAAGTTCAGAGAATCTTTCCGCATACATGAATTACTCACACACCCGGCCACAGGAAAAGGCGAGGGTGTGGGGGGTAGGGGTTGGTGGAGGGGGGGGGTTGTGGTGTGGGGGGGTTGTTTTTGGATGGGTTGGGGTTGGGGTGTGGTTTGGGGGGTTGGGTGGTGGGGGGGTGGGGGGTTGCTTTCGGGAGAGGTGGTGGTGTAGTACGTGTGTGGTGGATGGTTGGTGTTGTAGGTGGGTTGTTGGTTGCGGGGGATGGTGGGAGGGAGTGGTGGTGGTGGTTGTGTTGCGGTGTGGGGTAGTGGGGGGGTTCGTTTGTTTTAGTGGGTTGTGGTTTGTGGGGGGGTTTTGTTTGGGGGGGGGGATGGGGTGAGTTGGAGGGGTGGGGTTGTTGTTTGGTGGGAGGGGGGGTAATGGTGGGTGGGGGTGGGGGGTATGTTGTGTAGAGGTGGAGGGAAGGGCGAGGTAGGGGTTAGTGGTGTTAGGGGGGGTGGGGGGGAGGTTCGGTGGGGTGGTTCGGGGGGTGGGTGGGTATCAAGTGGTGGGGGTGGGTGGGGTTTGTTTGTTGGGGGTGTGGGGGGTTGTGGGTGGTGGGGGGGTGGTGTGGGGGGGTGGGTTATGGGGTGGTGGGGGTGTTGGGGTGGTTGGTTGTGTAGGTGGGGTTGGTGTGTGTGTAGGAGGTACTGGGGATGTGTGGAGAGGGAGGGTTTTGCGTTTGGGGGTCTGTTAGGGGATGGTGTTGATGTTTGGGGAGGTTTGGGTTTGGGGGGTGGGGGGTAAGGTACGGGTGTGGGGTGGGTTGGTGGGGGTTGAGTGGGTAGGATTGGGGTATCGTTTGTTGGTAATGGTGGTACCGGTGTGGGAAGTTGGGTGAGAGGTGGGATAGGGTATGTGGGGGGGGGTTAGTGAGGGGGGTTGGGATTGGTGTTGTGGGTGAGGTGTGGTAAGTTGGTTTGGTTAGTGGGTGGGGTTTGGGTGGTAAGGTTGGCGTGGTGGTTGGGTTATGGGTGGGGTGGTGGGTTAGGTTTGGGTGTTGGTTCAGGTGAGGGGTTTTTTGTTAGTTGGGTTGGGGGGGGTGTATCTGGTGTAGTTGGGGGTGTGTGGGTTTGAGTAGGTGTTGGGTTGGGATTGGGGGTGGGGTTATTTGGTTGGGTGGGGATTGAGTGTGTTTCGGTATGGTGTGCGGGAGTGTTGGGTGGGGTGATCGGTGGTGTGGTGGGTGGGTTGGGGTGTGAGGGGGTTGGTGGGTGTTGTTGTGGGGGGTTGTGTTTTTTGTTGTTCGGTGTGTGGGTGTGGGTTGGGGGTGTTGGTGGGGGTATGTGTGGGTGGTTGGTGGGTAGGTGGGGGGTTGATGGGTGGTGAGGTTGGGGGGGGTGGGGTGTTTGTGGGGGGTTGGTTTTTATTTGTGGTGTTTTATAGGAGTGTAAGTGGTTGGGGTGGTAGTGGGGGGTTGTGGGATGGTGTTGTGGGTGGTGGGGGGGGTGAAGGTGGGGGGTTGTGGGTAGGTGGGTTTGTTGGGGGCTGTAAGTTGGTAGTGTGGGTAAGTTGTGGTGGGGGGGAGGAGTTGGGGTGGGGGGGGGTTGTTGTGGTGGATGTTCGGGGGTTCGGTTGTGGGGGTGTTAATGGGGGTGGGGGATGGTTGGTGGTTGGAGGTTTGTGGGGTGGTTGGTTGGGTGGGGTGGGGAGTTGTGGGTAGCTGTTGGGGGGTTATCGGGGGTTTTGGGATTTGGGTAGTAGGGTTTGTGGTTCGTTGAGTTAGGTGGTGGGTTGTGTGTCGGGTTGGTTGGGGGGGAGGGTGTGGGGGTGGGGGTTGGGGGTTTTTGGGGGGGTCGGGGTTGGTTGGGTGGTGTTGGGTAGAGTTTTTGTGTGGGTGGTGAAGGTGTTGGGTATGGGGGGGGTGGGTTGTGAGGGGGTTCTAGGGGTTCGGGTTTGTTTTTGTTTCGGGTGGGGGTTCGGGGTGGTGTGTGGTTGAATGGGTAAGTGTAGGGGGGTGGTTGGGGGTGTGTAGGTGTTGGATGTGGGTTAGGGGGTGGTAGGATGGCATGGGTGTTGTTGGGGTGTTGGGGTGGGGTGTGGAAGGTATGTGTGGAGAATTGGGTTCTGGGTGGGTGAGGGTTGGGTAGGTTCGGGGGGCTTGGTAAGGTTGTTGTAGGTTGAAGTGGTTAGTAGTAGGGTCGGTGTTGGTGGGGATGTTAGTAGGGTGTGTCTTGGGAGTAGTGAGGGTAATGAGTATATGTTGTGAAGGAGATTGTATAGGATTGGATGCGGGTTCGTGAAGGTGGGTTTAACCTGTAACTGTTTATTGTTAGTTTACTTAATATTTATACTCCACTATTTTTAAATTTTTGTTTTTAAGATTTATTTAAATACTTGTATTTAATTTTATAGTTAAAAAGTTTTTGTGATTTGATTTTTTGTAATATTGTAATATTTAATTTTTATGTTAGTATAAATTTGTTAATTGTTAACTAAACTTATTTTTTTTTGTTTTTAACTTAGTTTGTTTTGGTTAATTGTATTTGTCGTATAAATGGGTTAATTGTTTTAATATGTATTAATAACTTATTATTTTATTTTTTAATTTGTTGTTGTAATTATTATAATTAATGTTTTTAATTTGTTAATCTTAATATTTTTTTTTTTATTATTTATTTAATATAATTTGCTTAATTGAAATAATATATTTATACTTTTAGTTTTTAAGGTAATATATTTTATATATGTAATTGTAACTTATTTAGTTACAAATTTTAACTTAATCATGAAGCCGGTGTATGTACTGTCTTGAAGCTTCCGGACGGATTTCGACAAAATAACTGTCATAACAGAAATTCGATGCATGTAGTTGCATTTTCTCGGATTCGCACTTTAGAATTGGATCTGCTGAAACCATCGATTGTTTTGTTTTCTCCATGCATTGATCGTAGTCACTGTCTAGAAGGCTAAGGCGCTTAGGCTGCTTTGACACAGAATTGTGAGTTTTCTCGTTGTCATAACCACAAGACTCAGTTGAAGATGTAACACAAACTCAGTGAGATTCCCAAACTCTTCTTAATCTTTTCTTGCATTAGTATTGGGGCCTACGTTTATTCGTAATCATTTGCTGGAAGTTGAATCGATGAAATTAGTGGACTTCTATCATCTTTTTGATCTCTAGATAATAGAGGATGCATTGAAAAGTACATAGGAATTAACCTCTACTTTTTCTAGCCTTTTGGACAACTCAAACTTTTTAGCAGCAGAAATTTGGCAATGGTTTGAAATGGTAAGCGGGTCACTGTCATTCAGTCAATGCGTGTAGATGAGAATCTGGAGGATGATGTTGACATCAGTGTCGTTTCCAGTAACCGTTCTAATGTCTTTCGCTCTAAGATGTTGATAAAACAATATCATTTAATCTTCGAGTATAATAGCCACTATCTTATTTTTGACTCGCCGCAGATTTGCATTGCGTTTCAGTTTGCTACTATTGAATGGAAAATAGTAGTAGAGTAAATTAATCGCGTTTTCTGTGCAAAAGTGACTCAGTCTGTGACACAGTGCGGTTATGAAGGTGTTTAACGCATTTCAAAATCATATTATTATTCTTACCCTATGGTTTTGTTTATGGGATTGTACCTCACACTTCGTTCAGACTGCAATTTGTTGTAACTTAGTTTGCGAAGTGGTGACTATGCATCTCTTGCATTGTCATTCGATGACTTCATGGTTAATTCTCACTGCCGTGCAAATGCCGCCCACCTCCCACCCTCACCCGAGTATAGTGGGGTGGTCGGGTTGGTGGGTTTGTGAGGGGTCGTGTGGGTGTGGGGGGGGGAGGGATAGTGGATTGGGTAGGAAGGCGGGGGGGGTATTAGAAGGTGTTTTTATATAGATGGTGATTGGGGTGGGGTGTTTGATTATAGTTTGTAGGTGATCTACATAAAATTGGAGGGTTCTTTAAGGCCACAAACAAGTACAATTTACAGAACTCTTACAAAAATCTAAAAGGCCGCACACGCTCTTATCTTTAAGGTGACGGTCTCAATCTAGCCCTCTCAAAAGGTCCCCTCACGATCAAGAAAGGACCTGTATCACACAAATATCAAAAGGGCATCCTCACTATCTAAAGGGACTCCCTTCGCAGACTCAATAGGGCCCCCCTCCCGATCTTAAGGGGCACATTCGCAGAAACAAAAAGGCCCCCACTACGCATCTTAAAGAGGCCCCGTCGTCATTCTCAAAAGGACTCTTCTCACAATCCTCAAAAGAGGCATTCACAATCTTAAAGGCGTGCCCCTTTCAATCTAAGTTTCAAGAGATCCAAATTACATCACACTGCTATCCCAATACCTCAAGTATCAGTCACCCCAAACCAGGACCCCTTGAGAAAAAATTGCCTGAAATTGTTAATATTTGATAATGTGGGCTTGAAGCAATACCATGAAATCGCTGAATTACTCAGCAAATAAAATTATTTTGCAATCAGACGTAATTGAAGCCAAGCTCGAGCTAGCTTGGTCATTGGCAATGGAGCCAGGAGTCTTGCTTCGCATTGCCAATGACGAAGCTAGCTCTTCACCTTGAAAATTCCAAAACAAATCACTTGATTTCGTAATTTGGACAAGTCCAAACACATAGATTAGGGACATTTTTGTATTCAATGTGATACAACCACTTTTCATTGGCAATGGTCTCTACAGTATTTGGCCCCGGTGTTTATCGATTTGCATTTTTCCTGTATTATATATTTTTTTCACTCCCGGTAAGGGCCTTTGATTTGTCGTTGTGTCTGACTCACTCTGAACATGATCAAGCGCTATTAAGAAAAATATGTTCTTATTAGCAATAGCTAAGTTCCATTCAAGTTAATTTAGAAAAAAGCATCATGCTTCATGGGAAATATTAGAATAGAAATCAAAAGGCGTTGTATATCTTTCATCACAGTCACAATAATGGAAATCGTAAGGTGCCCCCCCCCCCCATACAATTAACTGTCATGAAACTATTATACTCGAATTTTAAACAATCAAATAGTTCATAATTTCTATGCCATATACCTTTGATTAACTATATACCAATATCTTACACAACAAAGTAAGTGGAACGAAGTTATGGAATGCATAAAACACTAAGAAAGCCAATTATTCACAAATTTGACTATTGACACAATGAATAAGAACGCATTTGAATTTTTTGCTTTCGGGAATGGAAGAATTTGTTTGTGAATTTGATGTATTGCGGGGTACTATTAATGATGTATAGGGGATGATCCAAATATTGCGTGTCTTCTGGCTTTGAACATCTTGAAACGCTTTGAAGACCTTTGGAACGAGAAACTTTGACATCTAGAGTCAACTGTGCAAATGCACGGATACGGCCGCGTTATTGGCGTTTCTACATAACCACATTAACCGATATGAACCCTTGTACGGGCGGGCAATTTTTATGAATTGGTTCAGTCGCACCGGAGGAGAACCAAGATGAGAAAAGAATACAGAGCGTTGGTTTAGCCTACGCTTTGCTCACCCAGTTCCAGACGTCCATCAGCAAGTTTGGGCAACGCTAACCGCACTTGGTGAGGGCGAACCGCAGAGTCCACGACAGACAAGGTAATTTAGCATATGAATTGCTCTTGTCGGAGGGACATCCTTCCACGACGCACGTGACCCGGCGAACTTTGATCCCTGCAATATTCTATGCACTGTAATTGGAAAATGCACGGACTAAATTTGTCCAATTTGCGTGCAATTAGGTGCATATAAGTAATATCAGAACAATGGTGACAATCAATTATAATCGCCCCAAAGTCGTGCAATTATCAGACCCAAGTAAGCAAACAACCATTAATCTGCTACACGCAACTTTAATGTGCTCTAGATGCATCCAGCCAACTATCAACAATCTTGGCTTTTTTAGAAGATGTTGAACATTTGTCTAGGCTGTACATTATGGAGAGTGGGATCACCAATAAAAATGTAACAACAGCAACATTTGCATAAGATCCAATTAACATAGGATATGTCGGCAATAATTACTAATATGCAGGGCTGCCACTCTTCCGGTTTTAACCGGATTTCCTGGGGTTTTTCAGAATAAACTAGGTAGTAAGAAAATGTTTTGCCAAGGAACAAATAAATTGGATTCTAAACTTTAAGATTTTGAAAGGGGCCCTTTAAGATTGTGAAATGGCCTTTTGAGATTGTGAAGAGTCCTTTTGAGAATGCGAAGGGGCCTCTTTAAGATCGCGTGAGGGGGCCTTTTTGTTTCTGCGAATGTGCCCCTTAAAGATCGTGAGGGGGGCCCTATTGAGACTGCGAAGGGGTCCCTTTAAGATAGTGAGGATGCCCTTTTGATATTGTGAACAGGACCTTTCAAGATCGTGAGGGGCCCTTTTGAGAGGGGCCTAGATTGAGACCGTCACCCTTAAAGATAAGAGCATGTGCGGCCTTTTTAGATTATGTAGTGTTCTGTAAAATTGTAATTGTTTGGGGACCTTAAAAACCCCGCAATTTTTAGGGTGATCAAATTCATAGCTGATGCTTTCTAAAAATCCACTTGACTCTTGAGCAGAAGATTCTTCTATAAGGAAGTCTTCGTCGAATCCGAAGAAACAGGGACGAAACCAAAAATAATCAAGGTTTTGAAATAAGAGTAAATTTAGGTGGGAATGATTGACGAAAAAGTTGTAATACGCAATTATGGAGTATATTATTGAATTGAGTTCTGATCGCTTTGATGATCTTCCCAAAACGTGATCTTTCAAGAAGCGTGCCAGAAAAACTATGAATGAAAATATCTACTAAAAAGTTTCGAGAACACAATGAGTGACGATAAGAATATTTTGTACGATCACTTTGTTGCAAAAGCTGCAAAATTTTGGCGAAGACACCAGCGAAAAAATTTGAAAATCAATCTCACAGCCAACTGCAGAAGTGACAAAGGATTTCTTTTCGTGCCGCGCGATCTTTGCGTTTCGTGTAGAGAATTTGATGCATACCGGTACATTCAAAAATTTTCTATAATTCTGAAGCTACACCTCTAATTCAAATGATATGGATTGTAAGGAGAAAGTACACAGATTAACTTGTAGGCCCCATGTACAATTTCATGGTGATTGGGCAAGTCGATTCTATGGCAAAACAATTTCATTTGTTCTACTGAGTATATATTGTTACTCGTACAGTGTGAAACTCATTATAAACGCCAAGAAATTTTGATTCACAAAAGCCTCCCTCATCATGACATTTTGAAAGAACATGGAGCTGAGAAAAGTTGTAGGCCTAGTTCCTGCTTGATAATGTAATGCCGAGAAAGTGCTTTATACAGTCCCGGAGGTTTCGCCTGCGGAGCATTGAATACATCAAAATGCTACTATTTATACTCTCAAAAGGCTAGAGGTATCGCCTGCAGGGCTTTGAACTTATGAAAATTCTACTAGGATCGGTGCGGGTAATATGGGACACTTAACGAATATCTTCGAAAAAAGATGTTTCCTGCAAATATTTTGGAATGATGAAGGTGGTTATTTATTGATGTGATCATTAGCTACAAACACACAAAATGTAAGCGAAATCACACAAATACGCTTGTGTGATTAAAACACAATTGATATACGAATTAGGTCAAAAATAGGGCTGATGTAAAATTTAGATTTCAGTAAAGCTATCATTCTATATCTTCAATCACGTTTTCTCATGAATTTGAATACATTAGATATGGTAACTGGGGTCTTGTGCTATGCATACAATATTTCACTTTTTCAATTAAGAATGTTATCAAATATTTTTATAGCTTTTAAGATAAGATATGTATGGAGGGTAATATGGAACACTCTAGCGTTATGTCTCTCCAGCTTAATAAACCTCATCGTGTGAGCGATAAGGATGAATTGCAGCTGAGAGACCAAAGATATCGGTGTCTTGGACTACCTCCAACTATGTTTCCGAAGTTCAACAATCAGAGAAGAAAAAGAATCCACTCCTAGAAACAAAGGTAAAGAAAAATAGGCCTATGAAAAAAATAAAATCTCAAAATATCTCCAATCCAACTCAACCTGATGTAATGGATACACAGCCTCAAACATCAACAAGTGACCCAAGTAACTTCTCCCCCCCACCCCCCCCCGTCACCCCCCCCAGCCCCCCCCCCCCCCTCAGTTCTGTGATGGGGAGTATAGTGATGACCTAGAGAGAGATTGGGGGGTGGTCTTCAGGTTGACTGGATATTTTTGTTTTTTTTATTTTTTTTTTTTTTTTTATAACAATGCACTCAATGTGGATCGTGGGTACACGAGGATTGCGCTGTAGCAAATTGAAAAGTACATTACATTTGCTGTGACTGTGAAGAAGACGAGTGAATTGATTTGTTATTTTATAGACTCCCTGATGATTCGCTTCATTCGTTGTTCAAAATGAAAGAGGAGTTTACCGGGAATGATTTTTTTATCTTATTGAAAGTGAGAATTTTTCAAAGTACCATAATTTAGAAATTCTAAAGAGGGATATTTTGAACATTCATTCCATTCATCCAGCTAAATATTAGAGAATTCAACAATCAGAGGTTTATACCAAAAGCCTGCAGGTTGTGCCTGCGGCGCTTTATAAAACATCAAACCCTACTAGTTACACTCCCAAAATGCTCTAGGTTTTGCATGTGGCGCTTGAAAGCATTCAAAACTCTACTAGTTATACTCCCAAAAGGTGCAGGTTTCGTCTGCGGCGCTTTGAAAAAATCGAAACTCTACTTGTTACACTTATAAAGGCTGGAGGTTTTGTCTGCGGTACTTTGCCTCAAAATGGTTGAGTTCTAATTAATTAAGTATTATTTATGGCCTTTATGCATTAATAATCAATGTATTTTTGGTCGCATCATATGGTATATAGTGTGTAGGCGCATAAAGATTCACAGCTATTTAGAATTGAATCTTGGATTACTTAATCATATCAAAACTTAAAATGGGCCCCAGAAAAGGCTACGTTTGGATCCCCTAGAAGAGATCTTCCGGATTTTTTTCTGACACCGCGTTCTCATTCCTGGATTTAGGAAAATTGCTGTTTAAATAATTAACGATGGGTCTGTAGCAGTACGCTGGCATTCCATCCTGCGTGAAGATATTCCCATCCTTCATGACATTTCGGTATATTTTTTTGCAACATAGAAAGGAAAAATGGAGATTTTACCACACATTCTCGAAAGAATGATGGCTCTCCAAAAGAAAACGGCTTGCCCAAGCATTTAGACAGCGCTGACCATGGATTTTGTATGAATATATTTGCTGTGACCAGACCGTTCTGCTGAAGCAGTCATCCAAACGCCGAGCAGCTGAACAGCAATTTCCTATTGGTTTCATGAAAATAATTCACAGTAAAGACGGGATCTTGCACCGTGTGACGTCATGGCACGATTAATAGAAAATGCAAAGCTGCACGAGAATAGCGCATTATAAATTTGAATGCAAAATTTTTGAAAGAAATGAAGAAAGTTGTCTTTGAAACAGTTAAGTAAAATCATCCATTGGCTACATGTAGATTATTCGATAATATGCAGTCTTTATATCGATCTGAAAGTGTCAATCGTTCAATAACTTCATGCTGATTTTGCATTGGTGGAGGGTAGAGGGGTCTCTGTAGTACACACTGTCTAACCTTCGAAAACGGTTCTCCTGAAAATAGTAGCTGTTCGAGTCATGTATTCTAGTGCACCTTGATGAAACTGATTGAATAAGCATCAGTAATAATTTAATACATTTCCTTGCTAACCGTGAGGATTCAGAAACATCTTTATTAGAACAGACTCAACGTCTGCTTGAACGATTTCAAAACTTGTCGGGTTGTGTGATATCGAATAATCATTAAGTTTCTTACTTTGAGGGGGGCCCGCAACTACGTAATCTAGGGGGGGGGGTCCATACCGATTTCACTTTCCGGTTTTTATTTTTGATAAGAGTGCAGCCCTGAATATGACTTGGGGGAAATGCGCTTCAGGATGTAAGAGATATGCCACGTTTGCGCAGCATTGGCTTCTTTTAAATTCAAAGTTTGAAATAGCAGTCTTTGAAAGGAAAAAGACATAGTGCATAGACATTAGGTCAGGATCGCATTTCCTGGATTGGGAGTCCGTGGATTGCCATTCCCGTAGATCGTAATGATCCCGTAGATGTAAGATTGTCTGAACCGCACCCTTTGTGTATAGGAATTACTGTATTTATTGAGAAAGCATCTTTCAAGTTTATGATTTATTTCAAGACGATGGTGTTCGAAGCAGTTTATTGCACTTGTCAATGTTGGAAAGATCGTTAAGTTTGCAAAATTCCAAAGATCTCTTTTTATATAGGTGTAACGGATTCCTTCGCGTACGACCTCACGAGAAGACTTGTAATTATGATGAGCACCAACTGCAATGAAAGAGGCATCTTACAAGCATTGAAATCTCGCTCTATAATATTAAGGAGAAGAACGGACATGTACATCGAAAACAATATTACGCCGTGGACATGCGTTGTCATGACAATCGAAAACATGAAAGCTTCCTAAGAGCTATATGGGCGGTTATTAGATTCTGCCACCATGTCAGTATACTTTGTTAAAAATTATGATAATCATAATTCTCCATTCAATATATTTTTGATAAAATGCCTTACTCATACTCACTTCCGTCTTGCGGAAAGAATCCACAAATGTGTGTTTCTATAATTTGATTGCTCTTGTGAGCTAGTACCCACCCAGCAAGAAAAATCCGCGGAACGAACGGATACAGGGAAGGTAACCACAAAAAAACCGCGGATTACTTTTAATAAGTCGATACGGTGATAAAAGGATAACAGATATCCACGGATATGCGGGAGATATCCTCTATTTTCCGTGGCAGATGATGAGAAGGATAGTCGATATCCGTGGATAGTGTACGGATATTTGAAGGTCGCCTCACAATGATATACCGGATGAGTATCCTTAAGATATAATGACGGATATCCGAGTTTGTTAAGCACTAAGTTACAGCATTAAGTTGTTTATGAGTACTAAGCAATATATGAGCATTATATAGGAAGAGTCAGCCTTTTCATTAGAATCTAGTTGTACTAGGCCTATTCATAGAGGTGCAATATATCAGTAATTGCAATGGTTGATTATGCTTTGGCGCAAATTTGCGACAGCTTTTCATTCGATATTTTTTTAGAGATCTACATAAAAGCCTACAATTTAGATATAGATTAACTGAAATTCAGCCGGCTGAATATTAATCTGATTCACGTTCTGTCGGTATATAGAATTTACAGTCGTGTTGATGAACGATGTCGAAAAATGACAAAATACCCATCAGTCGGTTTTCAAGTTATACTACCGTACATTAATTCAAATGGATATTTTAACAACACTTAAATCGATCTTATATACTTTCAGAGATTTTTTAGTAAAAGTTTGTACAATAATTACATTATGCAGGCAGTCAATATTCAGTGTAGCCAATGAATGACGGCATAAAAACCACTGAATATTCTGCCGATGTCAGTATTATAACGTCATTCATTATCTCGGCTGAAAATTCTACCGGCAGAATCTTAGATTATGAACAGTCCCAATTCACAATGCAGTGTAATCTCACCCAAATTTCATTCCTTTTGATTAAGTGAGATTGTGCTATTCCAATAGCATGCTCCATGCCAGTACTTGTAGTTTCAAAAGTCCTAGCTGGTCTGTTTGATCTTTGCCACGTGAATGTGGACATCCCAGCTGAAAATTTCGAACTACAGAGCTCCCCTTGCTCGGTGGGTAACACTGACCTAAATCGGTACCTAAATGAGTGACTGAACTGATTTTGAAATTGACAATCAACGTGTCTCCGATGCAGTCAAAAACAAAACGTTGGTTTTCTGTGTTTGCGAAATCATCTTCTGGCGGATTATTGCTATTTAGTAATTTCATTCGTGGCTATTATGTCCATAGATCTTGACACTAATCTTTGTTTTAACTGCTCTCCTTTTCTATTTGCATTGATATGTATGATTAAAAAGGAGATTCTTTCCAGATTATTTGTTGTTTTTCGATTATTTAATGCCTACTAGTTAATTTGTCTTTTTTACCTGCTGTAGGCCCATTCTGATTTCATTATTGTGCTACTTCTGCGTTGTCCTTAAGTACTATGGCTGTATGCCTCGATTTCTTAATGCATATAAATTTCCATTTCCTCCGCTTGATTGAGGCCATGAAGTATTCAATTATCAATTGTAGATGATGATGGTCTGGACATTGCGATTTCATTATGTTACTTTCCCTGAAAGATGACCGAAAATTCGTCAATTTCCAATAGATAGCCAATTTCCAGAAGCAGCCTTTTTCCAATCACTGCTTCTGCGATGCCATTTCCTGTACGATTACTACAAGGAGAATTTTGAAAGTTAGCAATCCATCCGCAACAATTTAATCTTTAGATGGCGAATCCATGTCGGTTTAATATCGTACTATATGAATTCACAAATACCTTCAGCCATTATTTTCACTGAGCAATTCTTCGCATACGAATCTAATAGTCTAACAATGTGAATGAAATAAGTCGTTGTCTACTGACAAGTATTGTTTCATTAGGCCTAATTAGTAGTCATCCAATTCGAGCCAAATATTCGTACATCTAATGAATTTAGAGCTTTTAATCGCTGTACATGATGAGATATTTCTACAAACACAATCATAGATGTTCCCATGAAGTTAAATGAATCTGTAAATTTCCTTTTGTACTGTTGTTTCCTTTTATGTCTGTTCCTCACGATAACCAAATCGCCTTTTTTGAAATAAACGATTTCTTATCATTTTTGTTATATTCAAAAAAGTTGTAGGTGATGACCGTTCTAAGCTCAGAATTAGACAGGTCGTCTCTTGTTCTGTTTGACTAGAAAGGAAGCATTGGAACATGTAACGTTAATGAAATGGCACAATCTACTAACATAATACCATAGCAATCGAACAATGAGCGGCCCACAGAATTAGATTGTTTAATCGTATCACTTTGATAGAAGTGCAAACTGATTCAAACAGATGGCACATGCAGGAACTTAATAAGTGGGCAAAACGAAATTTTTAATACCTTACAGAGATAGGAAAAATAGTCGTGCGTCGCTTGCGGATTGCTCTGAATTCCTTCAAAATGCTCCGACCGCCACGACTCCTTCAGAATCGAAGAATTCAGATCATTGCGCAAAAGTTTTCTCGATAATGTTGGGCCCTCCGATTACTTTAAAAAAAGTTAGCAGGTGCATGAAAAAACGTTCACAAACTCCTCTGTAGAACTTGACATCGACTGTCTCTTTGCTGTGTGATCCGGTTGATAGCAGTCACTGAAACTTTGCACAATTTGGCGTGCTTAATGTTGAACTGGTTGCTCATTGTTCGATTGCTATAGTATTATGTTAGCAGATTGTGCCATTTCATTACCGTTACATGTTCCAATGCTTCCCTTCTAGTCAAACCATAGAAATTGACAACAATAAAACCTCTAGAATGGAAATTAAGCTTCATGCAATGCACAATAACGGCACATAAATCGCACGCATTTTCACTTAGATGCACCTGCCAACGTCTGTATCATTGGGTTAGAATCAGTCACATGAGTAAATCGAAGCTTTTAATTGGTTCTTCATGCCCCAACTTAGTTCCCCCGGATGTGCCGCGACCTTGAGTCAATTTCCATTCTAGCGAACTTCAGATAAACAGTTTATTTCTATGAGTCAAACAGAACAAGAAACGACCTGTCTAATTCTGCGGACCTTTGAAGGCGCGGGACGCCAAAGTGCTGTCGCGACTTAGAAACTTAACTTCATTAATAGAACTTCGACTGTAAAACAAAGGGTAGTTACCTTTTTACTTTCCTCGTTATCAACATGATCTCCCGTCGTTTGGTCTACTACGTGAAAAATGACATTTTGAATACCATAGTCCACTGCAGTGGTTCTCAACTGAGGGCCACACGCATAGGGAGCCACAAGACCATTGACTGGGGGCCACGAGAAGACCAAATATAATAAGTTATCCTGTTCATAATCAGCAAATCAGTGGGTAATAAAAAAATAAAAAAATAAAAATAAAAAATAAAAACATTTTGAATTCAAATCTGAACAACATCAATCCTATGAAGGATTTGGTCATATAGAGCAAGCATGTCGGTTGATTATACCGTTACTAGTTCCTTTGGCATAGATATTCAATGATCTAATCTTTTGAACAAGTCATGGGAATCACTTGTTCTCAATTGCATCAAATTACTCAGTTCCATTGATACCAGATTGCGTAGCTATATTCGCTAGCTATGGTACTTGGATACATGCCACCTCGCCTGAGAAGGAAAATGCAAAAAATGAAATAAGGAAATAAAGAATTTGAAAATCAAATGTTTTGTCGGACTGGGGTGACAAAATGTAGGCCAAACCATGGCGGTAAATGACAAAAGCTTAAGCAGGCGGAAATTTTTCAATTATCAAGATTCCATCGCCAGCTTGACAATCATTTGATGGATAAATTTCATGCAAAGGAGTGAGGGTGGGTGGAGGGGTAAAAAAATACTTTTTTCAGAGCGTGTATCTATGAATGACCCATTTGGATACAGGAAATTTGTTAGGACTTCGACAAAACAGAGAGGAATGGTCGCCGACGGATGCAATTCAAAGCAACCAGATTTGTCAGGATTTATCTCTAGGTTAACTGGCTTGCGATTGTGTAATCCTAACTTGAAGGGTATTGACCACAGAATTAGACAGGTCGTCTCTTCTGCCGTTTGACTAGAAGGGAAGCATTGGAACACATAGAAATAGATTGTTTATCTGAAGTTGACTAGAATGGAAATTGACTCAAGGTCACGGCACATCCGAGGGAACTAAGTTGGGGCATGAAGAACCAATTAAAAGCTTATAATTGCACATGTGACTGATTCTAACCCAATGATACAGTCGTTGACAAGTGTATCTAAGTGAAAATGCGTGCTATTTATGTGCCACTATTGTGTATTGCATGAAGCTTTACTTCCATTCTAGAGGTTTTATTGTTATCAATTTCTATGTTGGAACATGTAACGTTATTGAAATGGAACAACCTGCTGACATAACACCATAGAAATCGAACAATGGACAGCCAGTTCAACATTAAACACGCCAAATTGTGCAAAGTTTCAGTGACTGTTATCAACCGGATCACACAGCAAAGAGACATAAACGATGTCAAGTTCTACAGAGGAGTTTGTGAACGTGTTTTCGTCCGCCTGCTAATTTTTTTTAAAATGATCGGAGGGCCCAACATTATCGAGAAAACTTTTGCGCAATGATCTAAATTCTTCGAATCTGAAGGAATCGCCGCGATCTGAGCATTTTGAAGGAATTCAGAGCAATCCGCAAGCGACGCACGACTATTTTTCCTATCTCTGTAAGATATTAAAAATTTCTTTTTGCCCACTTAATTAGTTCCTGCATGTGCCATCTGTTTGAATAAGTTTGCACTTCTAGCAAAGTGATACAGTTAAACAATCTAATTCTGTGGTTCTAAGTGCTGCGGTACAACCCAAATGTTCGTTGATTATGAAAATTCTATTATCAATCATCACTAAATGCTGTATGGAGGGTGATAATTAGGACATCTTTCAATTGTCTACATGTATGCGAATTTTTTTAATTTCGTCGAACATATCATTGGAACGTGATGTACTATCGGTTGACATTGTGCTAACCTACGATTTTTCAATGGCGTTTGATGCACTGAGTCCCGAAACTTTGATGAATAAACTGTGTGTCTACGTTTTCCTCTTAGTTTCATTCGTTCGACTGAATATGCATAATTTATCAAGCAACAAATTGCCGTGTTGAGCTTGATAAATGATTTAGGTTTTATTCCCGATATGAATTGGGGATCTCTGGGTTCGATTTTGGGTTATTTTTATTTGCTGCACCGGTAAATTATTTGTCATGATTTGTAGACCTACTGTGATACCACACATAAAGCAACACAGAATGCTGATAATACAAGTATTTGTGAGATTTGTTGTTTGCTTCAAGAGTTGATGCAAATTGTCAAGTCTGAATATTGTAATTTGAAAAGCTGGGCTGATGTCAATCATTAAGTTCACTTGTCACAAAACCAAAGCGATCACATTTTGTAGGATGGACATTGTAGGCCCACCAGATTTTCCTTGTGACTTCGAGGTCGAGCTGGCGGCCGCACTATGTGAAGAACTAAGATTTCATTACAGAAAGGCTGGAAGAGCACATCCTCCTCTGCTTGCCTGATACTCGCCCTTCAAAGATGGTCTTCTAGTGGATATCCCCACAATCTATGCTCCACAATCCACTGTCACATACTCATGTAGTACGACCTATTGTTATTGAACATGGTTGCATTGAAATCCATTTCCATCTACTAATGGATAGATAGCAAATAGATAATGGGTGTCATAAACAATCCCATGTAATGAAATTATTCCAGATATGAAGTAATTTTCGATAGATAGGCCAAAAAATGTGCAATTCTTACAAGCTTGATAATTATAGGTTGGAAAATATGTTTCGGAAACCACATTTGAAACAAAGTAGGGTTTGAAAATACATGCTAATAATTTCAGTTTTTGTTAATGTCACATAACGCAGGTAGGTCGACTCATAAATCATGCTGCATTTGATAGGCAGCTTTAATTAGTAACACCTACAATGTTGAAATATGTTACAAAATAAATGTTGACGAAGTTTGACCTAGTCATACTTGAATTATGCGGCCGGACGGTGTAATGAAAGGTCAATGAGAAGTCGACCGCCAGGCCGGCCGGTCTTCAAAGTTCATGGCGGGGCCTGGACCAGCGGCCGGTACCAACCCTGTCGTCCAGTGAGTGATACTCCTGCAGGTCACGACGTTATTGTTGTAAAATTGAATCAAAGCCAATGGTCGAACCTTCGCATCTAGAGCTTCCTGTCTGTGTGTATTGTTCCAGGCTTTTAGAATGCAGTGTTCTTCAATTACAATGCTCACGGCTCAAAATAGAAGTTGTTTTGATTCAACAAATCACCGCATGTGATATCCAGGGCATTGCATTTGTAAAGACTTTCTTGTCAATCATCAAATTCATTGTCATCATATATAAAGAATCTTGTCATCACTCTAAGCATTCGTCGAAAATATATGTGCTTGAATGCAAAGCACTAAATATAGCCCACACTGACGGCACAAAGGGAATGCGAGTGGATGCCCTTGTCATCTACAAGTAATATCGAAGGCCTACTGTCCTATTATTATTGACAGAATGATGCCATCATTCATTTTGTAGCAAGACAGCGTGTCAGCATGTCATTCGACTTCGTCACACAGTAGATTGACAACAATAGATACGAGTACTACGACAGACCCTTGTTGTCTACTACTTATACTTTACATGCAAAACTCATGCTTAAAATCGCGATATCTAGCATGCCTAAAGGCAAGGTTACCAACCAAGTTCACATCGCAGAACAAAGCTCGTGTTAAAAAGCGTAAATATTAAATTTTTGAAAACAAGGTTTGGAGCAATGAGGAAAACACAACTATCAAGCCATCCATGTGTTTAGCCCGCGGATTATGTCATGATAAAATTACATTCGTTTGCGTTTGGGCGGACTCAGTTGCCCCACGTCCACCTGATGAAATATAACTATGTTCGATTGAAATTCCTTGGTCTTGTGATGTATTGCTGATATTATGATGTTAGTATATCGTTAAACATCTGTCCTAATGGCTTAAAGCCATAAGCAATTCTCCAAAAATCCCATTTCTGCGCGCAGTTTCAAAAGTATCGTACGAGTTGCGTAATAAGCAATTTTCAGAGCGATGTAGCACAAATGTTCATAGGTGTTCTCTAAATCTGCAATTCTACATGACAGCCTCGAAGCAAATTAGGCAGTTGACTAATTTGACTGCATGTTTTGTGCAGATGAATTTTCGTCATGTTGAGCATCGTTGAGTAGATTTCATATCACCGCTTCTTTTGCAAAATCCAAGTCTTCCTTGCGTCGTCAAATTCCTGTCTGGTGAACATGATTGATTCCGCATGATGTCCAATGAATGCCTTGCACCCACAGAATTAAATTGTTTAACCGCATCACTTTGCTAGAAGTGCAAACTTATTCAAAGATGGCACACGCAGGAATTTACTAAGTGGGAAAAAGAGATTTTCACTGCCGTAGAATATAGTAAGAGATAGGAAAAACAGTCGTGCGTCGCTTGTGGATTGCTGTGAATTCCTTCAAAATGCTCCGATCGCCACGATTCCTTCAGATTCGAGGAATTTAGATCATTGCGCAAAAGGTTTCTAGATAATGTTGGGCCCTCCGATCATTATTAAGAAAATTAGCAGGAGCATAAAAAAATACATCCTCCATGTCACGGGCTTTGTGTTTACAGCAATATTGATTCATGTGAGTAGCAGATCTCTATGAATACGATCTACCAAACCATCGATCATGCACACACTGTGTGAACACATCTGCAGTTAATGTGCACATAAAGTTCAACAGTTGAAGGAAATTCATTTCCTATCTCTAGGGGTAACTCAATTACTCTAAACATAAACGAAGGCAAAATCAAGCAAATTTTCTTAAATTCAAATCACAATTCAGGAGACCTTGAGTTTTAGAATTGTTATACAAAATGATTAAAAGTCACTGATTTCTGTTGGAATGCCAAATACGACTGAACCGATGGGTCTTTTCAGGCGAGACAACAAACGTCCTGATGGTCTAACTCTGCATCATTGGGAACAAGGCTGTAGTCTCGTCTGGGACTTTACGTGTAGCCTCACTTTGGCTCTTTCTTACTCAAACATTGCATTAGATGGCAAAGGAGCAGTTGCTGATGCAGCCGAAGTGAGGAAAGTAGAAGGATATCACGAAATTTGGGCCCCATACATTTTTGCTCCCGGCGGAATCGAAACGTTCAGTTCCTATGGAAGATGTGCTGTAAAGTTCCTGAAGCAGCTCGGGGAGCGTCTCAGAAATCGACGGGGGAGGAAAGAAGAGGGTCTTATCTTCATCAAAGGATCAGTGCGGCAATTCAAGCAGGAAATGCGAATCGCGTTATAATGTCAGAGGTCCCACCTTGTCACATCTTGACATGCTGTAGTAAATTTTTACCGTTCTTTTTCTGACTTCCTACTTTTCTATGTCCTTTAAAAATGTTGTCTGTCTCAAATATAGAGAATACCTATGCAGTTTTTAAATGCCAAGGTCCAAATCTCATTGCATTCGGTTGTATAGAGGAAAGAATATCGTTTGGCGCAACGGAATTACATGCACTCCAAACATAATGATCAAGTTTTACAGATTTCAATCGATTTTAGAGAGCTGATATTATTCGGACAATTACAATATGTGGTAATTGCTTTTTACGCTGTAGTAATTCATATATGAATCGATAAGAAACACTCAGCTCATCAGTGACAGCAAGTCATAATCGTATCTTGGTCGAAATAATAGTTGCTAACAATTAGATAAATAATCACACACACAAAACCACATTGATGTTGTCTTTGACTGTCACATAGAATTGTTGTATTTGAAGTGGCCTACCATTATGATTCTCTTACTAATTCGAATGCACAAGTAAGTACTGACAATGTGGAGGAAGAATTAATCGTATTAAAGCAGTTGCTGCAGTTTGGTGGTGACTAATTGATATTTGCTCAGTATTGATTACAGATCGGGATATTGCAATAATTTACTGGCAAGTGACACGGAGTGTGGACCATGACGACGATTTTGACTGTAGCTGTCGCAATTCTAATGATACGTAGGTATTACTAACAGGTTGCAGCTTTTTATATTCATGTTGTTGAATATGCAGCAGTATTCTTCTCTATATGCATGCATGTCGTCTCAATTTTAATCGACTTTGTTCATGTGGGCCAGCATTAATCCCATCCTTTGCTATGAGAGGGCGATTCGAACCCATGTCGATTCCATTTTTGCCTCTTGAACCCAAGACGACCGATCTCCGCTTTCGTGATTTTTACTTTTGACGCATTTTCCAACCTTTCACGAAAAACCATTGCATTTGGCCAAATGGAAAGTCAAATTTGTATCCTACTTTGAAATGTACTTTTTTGAAAGTCTGTAATTCGCCACTTTTTGCAAACATTTTCTATTGTAGCAGTGTTGATGCGATGTCTATGCGACACTAAAAATTGTAGAACGAAAGAAGCGAGTTTGGAATCCTCCTTTGCGAATTCCATACAAGAATTAGAGAAGAACTTACAATTTTCGACAATTATGAAATGAGATGGCTTGAATTTCAAAATGCTATTTTAAGCTACAAGATCAACTTAGAATGCAACACCGATGGCATCATTGAACATAGCATGCACGGACACATAAGATGATAGTTAAGATCTGAGGGGCCATAACGGGACATCGTGAAGCAAAGTAACAATGATAAAATAAGTATTGAAAGCAATGGCACATGCAATGTTTTACCGAATGTCGGCACACCCTCACAACAACTGAAGCTCATGAATTCTTGCTACAATTTGCAACAAATGTGGAGTTAATGCTTAGAGCAGCATTCAATGGAACAGTGAAGTCATGTTTTCTCTAAAGAAATATGTCGAACCCTGTTGAAGTCGTGCGTTGAAGAACGTAAGAAAGCAAACACAGCAGCAAAGTATCATTCAAATATGTAACTTTAACTTCTGTGATGAGGACATTACTAATCAATTTCGCATCAAATATAGGCCTACTAGGCCTAAATGTAGTGGTAATCATGAAACAAGTATTCCACTGTACAAGTTTTAATCTACCATGATCTGTCTATCTCGTCAATGTAATCTTTTTTGTAGTACAGAACGTCATAGTTCCCTCCTGTTCTTGGCTGATGATATCAAAGGTTTTGTCATTGAGTTAACTTTTGCCTCTGAAATGAAGATGTCTATAGATCATGACATTGGAAAATCATTTATTAGTGTGACATATTAAAAGTGGCTCATGAAGCATTTCACAGAGAGAGAAATGAGGAAGGAAAGAAACTGTTTATGCAGAATGTCAATTGATGTTAGTTGGTCGTTTTGCATTGTGAATGACAATCCTATTTCAGCATATAATTTGCATATGGTCTAATTATAATTTATGGTCTCTCTGAATGCTGCTTTCCCATCCCCTTTGTTAAAGGAATAGTGATTTTTATGATAGAGTGGTGGCTGGAATATGGTAGAATACTGTTACTTCACAGCCTATCAGGGCTAATGAACCCATTAAACGCGGCTGTGATTTCTTTGCATATTCTGACGTATTGTGCGAATCCAACCGCCTATGAATTCCGTAGCACACTCTTTGTTTCAGGTATCAAATGAGCCTAAATTCCTCTTCTTCTTCTGCTTCGTCTTCTTTTATTGATTCAATAAATGTCCTATTAAATCTAGTGCATCCGAGTGCTGTGGATACTGTAAGAGCGTGATAATTACCAAATTAATATTTGAAGAAAATTCGAAGACCTTCCTCGTTCACTGTAAACTACATACAGCCAAATAACAGCCATATTGGATAGACAATATCAAGCAATGGAAATCAAACAATGACATTTCAGAATAGACAGTCAGCAGCCAAATTTCAGACAGAATTGTCTACCTTTATAATTCTGTTGCAAAGTAGGATGTTTTCTATATATTACTGACTGATGGATACGTTCAAAATTGCGCTTCGAATAATCAATATAATAAAAATACCACACTGAATAAGAAGATGTATTGGAAAATTTGTAAAGAGGATGAAGTCACGACGCTTCGGGTGATGCTGCAGCCATTATCAAGTGAATACAATAAAATGGAATTAAAAGAACGTGGACAGTGCAATGCTCCAGCAGTTATCGGACATGAACGCTATTAACAAGTCTGTCTGCTGTAAATACATCATGTTGATAAAAACTATCGTGAAGATTCAATGCATTAGGTTGATTGGACTTAGTAAAAGCAGATTTTAAATTCATCTGACAGTTATGTTGTCACAACCCGATAAAGCATTACAAAGCCCTTGCCTACCATTCTCACAACACTGGACATTTTATTGATTTTGATCATTGTGATGTTTTATCGCGTTGCGACAACCTAATTGTCAGACGAGTTTTAGAATCTGCTTTGATTAAGTCCAATCAACCTAATGTATCTGCTTTGCACTGTCCACGTTCTTTAGCGAATGTCTTGACTATACATATTTTCAAGCTATTGGTTGGGAAGAGTCAAGATAAATATTGATGTTAATCATAACTTAATATTTTGGCAATTAATTATAATTACAATCATTCTAACCAAAGATTCATATGAAGCCAACCTACGTCTACGAGAAGCCAATTACTTATCAACAAATTAAACCCGAAGATCAATGGTAAATCTGAACTCGAACTTCACAGAGATTTTCTTTCTGTGTAGTGATACATTATATTTTCTATCATGCTGCATCACTTTTTCATTATTCACATCGCTTCATTTCCTCTTCCTCCTTTTTTGATCCTTTTTCCTCTTAGTCAGATCACAGTCAATTTCTATTGTCTTTGCTATTCGTAAAATGTAGCCCAGTACTATCTGTCTCATCCTCACATTTCTATTCATCTTCTTTATCATCTTTATTTCTTACTCA
The DNA here is from genome assembly GCA_907163375.1 of Prostheceraeus crozeri. Taxonomy (NCBI): domain Eukaryota; kingdom Metazoa; phylum Platyhelminthes; order Polycladida; family Euryleptidae; genus Prostheceraeus; species Prostheceraeus crozeri. Next base: position 25,087 of record CAJQUW010009317.1, read on the forward strand.
TGATATCTTATTGCCCTTTATGTAATGTGAATTTTGAATTTTGTGCATGTAAATGTTTTCCTTCTATGCCTGACGATGATCTTCTAATGAAGATCGAAATGAATCGCCAAAATACAAAGTTATAATTAATATAGTCAATATTTATCTTGACTCTTCCCAACCAATAACTTGTCCACGTTTTGTTCATTCCATTTTATTGTGTTCACTTGATGATGGTTGTAGCATCCCCCGAAACGTCGTCACTTAATCTTCTTTACAAATTTTCCAATACATCTTATTCAGTGTGGTATTTTTATTATATATTACTGATTGTTACATCAGTAATCGTGAATAAATCCAATATTCATATCAATTAGAAAATATTGTTTCTGATGCGCTTCAACAACACCATTGACACATCTTTTATCTAATATTGCTCTTACTTGCGGACATTCACATGATTACAGAGTTTGGAAAATATATAAAGCCTTAAAAATGAAAAAATAGAATATTAAAATAGCATTTAGATGCCAAATATCCAGGACTGATGACTCCACGTCTACAAATGGAATTCTTTTTTTATTTACAAATAATTGAAAATGATCAAGAATATCATCTCATTTTTAAGAAAGTTTATTTGGTAGCCTACTTAGTATAAATAGTAGTAAAATATGCGGTTGAAGTAATTATACGAATTAGCTCCTGCGTTCTGACAAAATTTGTCAAGCGATATTGTCAAGTTGATATTGTTAAGCGCAATAGTATAATATTGTTATTATTTGACCAAAACCTACACAACAATTGCGCAACAACTACGTTACGTATATCAGAATCTCTCTATACCAATATCCCACGAAAACAAGCATAGATTTTGCGCAATGTGTTCATTGGGACATGCGTTTGTTAGTTATGACGTATCATCGAAAGAATCGTATAGGTGGTGGAGTAGCTGTGTGGGTTACGTCTGAACTCCAAGTTTCCATTTTTGAAATTAATGCTTATCCATCATTTTGTGAATGTCTGTTTCTAAAAATAATAATTGATTCTGAAATCATAAATTTGTTGGCTATATATGTACCTCCTCGTATTGTTTCACATCATAAAGAGCTGAACGATTTTGTAATTGATGTCTTAGACAGTATGACTGAAAATCAATCATTCCCAAACGTGATTATAGGAGGTGATTTGAACGATTTTGACTCATCCATTTTAAAGCGCAGTTTTGATCTTTTTAACAAGGTCTGTGATCCAACTCGTTTTGAGTCCACGTTAGATATTTTTCTCGTGAGTAGAACTTCGAGTGAAAATTACGGATCTGCTGAAGTTGGGCCCTCGCTATTCAGTAATCGTAGAGCCTCTCATTGCTCTGTTTTGTTAAATCCATTTGTAACCAAGGTCGATACTCATGATTTCTGCGTTCGTAAACTTTTTGACTTGAGAAGTTCAAATGTGCAACATTTTTTATCTGCTCTGTGTGAAAGTTCCTTTCAATGTGTCTATGAAGCTGATGATGTTGATAGTAAAGTTTAACGGTTTTACTCAGTTTTTCTTGATTGTCTGTTTAGCTGCATACCAATCAAAGAAGTTCTCATTTCAAAGAGAGACAAGCCGTGGATGACTCCATTAGCAAAGGATTGTATTAATCGCAGATGGCAGGCGTACCGAAATCGTGATTTTCAGGAGTACAACAGACTTAAGCAAAAATGCAAAGAAATTATAAAGGCCTGTAAAGAAAATTGGGTGAAAAGGTCGAAGCAAACATCGAGAGATATTTGGTCCATAGTAGCCCACTACAAGGGCAAGCAAGCAAATAATAACACTGTGGAATCACTAATTTCTCAATTTTCGTCTGTTGAATATGCTGTTGACGAAATCAATCGTGTATTTGTGAACAAATTTTGTGTCTCTCAACCTATAGAATTTGATTTTGATGACAGTTGGTGTCCTCTATCTGACCCTGTTGAAGTTTTCGGCTATCTGGAGAAATTGTCCGTCAATAAGTCTTCTGGAGCTGATTGTATTCCCAACCGAATTTATAAGATTAGTGCCCCATTTATTGCTGAACCGCTGTGTCATATTATCAACTCGTCTGTTTTGCTGCGCTATGTTCCAGCAGCTTTCAAATCTTGTGTTGTAGTTCCTGTGCCGAAGAAATCTAAAGTTTCTGTTGAAAATTTGAGGCCCATTACAATATCAAGTGTGCCATGCAAGCTTTTGGAGAGACATGTGTTGTCATGTATGTATTCTAAAATAACTAGCTGTATTCCTGACTTTCAGTTTGCCTACAAGCCTCAATCCGATTGTACATCAGCCTTGATTACGATTCATAATTATGTTACTGAGATGCTTGATTCTGACAATGTCACATCTGTCATGTTAATAGCTTTCGATTTTTCATGTGCTTTCGACAGGGTTCGTCATGACATTTTGGTTGCCAAGTTGCAGACTCTTGGCTTTCCCTCAGGTTTCATTTGTTGGACTATCTCCTATCTTCAGGATAGGTACCAAAGTGTTCGTCTTCGTGAATGTTTTAGCAGTAGCCGGTGTGTGTCCAGTGGTTGTCCTCAAGGATCCCTTCTGGGACCATTTTTGTTTGTCCTATACTGTTTTGACATAGCTACCGCCAATGAAACGACAAAGATTGTACAATATGCTGATGATGTAAATTTGATTGTACCTTTGACTAAAAACGATTATAATATAACAGATCGCGTTTTCGACGAATTTCTCTGTTTGGAGAAGTGGTGCTCTGAGAATGATCTTATGTTGAATAAGAGCAAGACCAAGATTGTTCATTTTAAAAAGAAAAATTATGCATGTAATGACGCTTTTCTTGACTTATCCAAATTTATTGTTGATGAAGCAAAAGTGTTAGGTGTTGTATGGGACGATAATTTAAGCTGGTCCAGACATTTTCGTGAAGTGGAGTCGAAATGTTCTCAGCGTATATATTTATTGAAATCACTCAAGTTTACTTTGTGTCATGACGATTTATGGACCGTGTATTACAATGTTATAGAAAAGCTTATGTTGTATTCAGCTCCTTTGTTTGGTGTACTTAGCAGTGATGTAAAGGTGATGATGAAACGTATATTCAGACGATGCAAGAGAACTATTTGTAGAAAAGATTGTGCATGCTCTAACAACTTTGAATCATTTTCTATCAAAAGACTACAATCATTTGAGACATTGTATAAGAGTTCTGTGAGTCCAACGCATCCACTAAATGTGCTTATACCACCAACTAGCTTGAGACGCATTAATGTACCTTTCTGTAAAACTACTCGTAGACAGAATTGCTTTCCAATTTCGTATCTGCTACATTTGAATGGACACTTTCGACCGTGATAACTTTCCGCATTTTCTTTGGTGTTTATTTTGTGTACCTGCAAGATTCACTTGTAATTTGATTTTTGTAACTGTTCATGTTGTAATTTTTTGATTCTCATTCGGTTCAAATATACATATTCTCTCTCTCTCTCATCAACCAAAATGCTGATTTGGTTGTTTGTTGATTTGTCTGTCAGTTGACCGTGTGCAGTTTACAGCGCAGTCTGAATGCACACAGTCACATGTACGTTATGTGGGACAGTGCAGTGATTAAGTAAATGTCTTGCTCTTCATTTTCTCACAAATGGCCACACAGGCGTGTCCACCACCACCATCTAAGCAGGACGAAACATCATCAAACCTTTGTGATGGGTTGAAGCAGGAAAATGTCACGCTTGTCGCCGCAAGAAGCACAAGCTTTGAATCGGTAATAATCTTTCATTGTATGCATAGGGTGTTCACACATCTTGATTATTTACGTTATTAATCTGAGCTTGCAGATTGAATCGAAAATTGTGCCTGTTTTTATCAATCGCAGTTGTAACGATGTTATCTGTCGGCCTGTTGAGAATTTGCTCCACGTAAACCGATTTATTTAGATGTAAAAACTTCACAGACACATAAATTCTACTTTAACAGTGATAGTTGTTCGATATAGACTCCCTACTTATTGTTACTTCTTATTAACTTGTAACTGCAACTGCAGCTGGCTACAATCGACATCTATTGTCATCGACTGAATGGGAAAAGTCTAAAAATCGATGTACAGTAATCGGCAGGCGAATAACTCAAAAGTTCCTGCTTGGCAGTTTATAAATCAATTCCGAACAATTCTGATAATGTTAATGAATTGTTAATGAATTATCCCGGCCACGGTAATGCAGAAAAGGCCACAGTTGTTGGCTGTTCAGTCGCAAGTAATTGTGAAAAGGTCGGCGACGATGTTTTTGAGGAATTTAATAAAGAAGCTCCACCTTCCAGAACCATTCGCCATTGGAAGACAATATTTATGGAAGCACTGCGTGTTTAATGTTAGACAATATTGTAATAAAGCTTTAAAAGATTACCGTAATGCGGGCTAATTACAGCCACTTTTTCATGTTTTTTTTCAATTATTTTATATTGAGATGGAATATAATATGATAATTGTGATGAGATGGAAAACAGCCGATATTTGTCCTTTTCTCAAATCGTATCCCCCAAAATTAAATGACACGCTACCCATCGCAAAGCTGCCAATGCTTGAACGCATATTTGAAAAGTGTCTAATGAAGCACGTTAAGTGTGAATTCCTAACTCGGTATGACTCTTCTCAGTTTGTGTTTCGACCGCAAAGTTCGACAGCCTGCGCATTATTAAGCTTGCAGGAATTTGTATTGTCTCACCTAAATTGTCCTGACGTCAAGGCATGTCATGTGTGTGCTCTCGATCTTACTAAAGGCTTCGATAGGCTGTCTCACAAAGTACTCATAGAAAAAATGGTGCGTGATAATTTTTCACCTTTTTTGTTGAGCTTTGTCCAGAACTACTTGTCCGATAGGTTTCAAAGAATCAAGTGGAAAGACTCATTCAGTTCAGTGACTCAGGTTGTAAGTGGAATCCTGCATGGCTCGTCTTTGAGTCCTTATATCTTTACATATTATATGTCTGATTTTTTATGGTGTAATAAAAGCGACTCCATCGTCATCAAATATGCTGATGATGTTATTCTTTGTGGAATTGTATTTGAAACTGAGAGCTCCATGAACAGTAATGTGAGTAGCATTTTTTCACAATTTTCTTCATGGTCTATAGAAAACAAAGTGTGCATAAATCACTCAAAAAGTTGCCAAATGTACATCCACAAATCTAGAAGTAGCATTTTCTTTTCCGACAATTTCCTTCAGAATATTTCAATTGAAGATGAGATGAAATTGTTAGGTATTATTTTTGAAAGTGAGATGAAATGGTCCTCACATGTAAATTCTATTGTAAAAAGGGCAACATCTCGTATCAATGTATAGCGACGTCTTAAACCGTATGTAGCGAGTGACTTCCTGGTTCAAATATATAACGGCTGTATTCGTTCCATCTTAGAATGCGCGCCGATTTTTGTAGTGCTGGATTGAATGCTGGATTGTCTTCATCAATAGAGAGAGTGCAGAGTCGATGCCACCGTGTAATTTGTGGACCACACTGTGAATGTGAAAAGTTCATACCTTTAGACTACAGACGTATGATTTTGGGATTTAAGCAATTTCTTTGTGTAGTAACGAAAACCACCTTCTTCATCATCTTGTGCTCCCGTGATGACTCGCTCACAAAAATACAAACTCCCTTTGTCTCAGACAGTCGCATGCTCCAAAACATTTATGACATCGATGGCTAAATTATCAAACAGCGGTTTCAGCCTAAAGTAACTTTGTAAGCTGACTTGTTGTTTGTCACTTTTGTTGTTGTTGACTTTCTATTTATTTTTGTCTAGTAATGAAGAGTGTTTTTACTTTCAAATGTTGTACATTCTTCACACTTCTCATTATTGAGGAAATTCGAAAATAAACGTTATTCTATTCTATATTTGGTTTGTCAAAAGACTGTACTTCACCACTATGAACTGCGGGAATCGAATATGAATCTAGTTTCAATTTTGGAATTTGGAGTAATCTTTAACCCTGAGATTAATTTTCCGGGTGGTATTAATTTTCTAAAAAATCAGGCTAATTACAGCCACCCGTTAAAGACCCGTAAGAATAATTCATAAGAAAGTTAAAACAAGGCTATCCATCAAAATTCTAATACTAGCATATTATGAGCATAGAATACATTTATAGTATCTGTCTGTTGTTGGTTCGGTGCAATCTCCGCACGTCCAGATCAAGCATGATGTGCACTGGACCCAGCCTGTACCACTGGATTTGCTGAATTCGATTGAACATATTGCACATTCTTCTTCCTCATCTGTATTGTCATTGTCGGAGCTGTTTGTAGATGTGCTCGAGTATGTACTTGATGATTTCCTCGAGGATCTAGCACATGCACCGCATTGTGGACTCGGTTGGCGTTGACGATCTTGTTGCGATTTGATACTGTTACTTTGTATTGGGCGGCCAACTGTGACCTTGGCGCCTCTAGGCCTCCTCACTGTAGATATGCTGGTCAGAATGCTAACTAGAGAAGCATCCAAATCTCTGCAGATATCCCAACGACACGCTTCATTGGAATCGAGGGGAGAGATTCCACATGTCTTGAAATCAGTCATCAGATTCTGTCTCGTAGGCTCCATGATTTGTTACTTTAATTGAAGCAAACGCCGTCTCTCAATGGCAACCAAATAAATAGTGGAAGCGATTTCTCTCAGGGACAATCGTGCACATCGAGTGACTTATTGTTCATCAATACAAGGAGTGAATGCAAAAAAACATGAAACAACCTACTTTACACCACAGTGAGGGTGCATATGTCTCCACAGTTTCGTTTTAGTGTTAAGAAAACTCGTCATCAAATTCTCTTACAACACACTTTTCATATTGCAGTCTGCGAAACTGTGTAGAATAATTCTCTTACACCACAGTTTTGCCCGACACTCACTCACTTCATAGAAAGGTAATAAAAAGGGCTTTCTAAACATCTCTCACTGTGTACATTAGGTCGGTGAGATGTTTAACAAATAAACAATTAAGCACATTGTAAGAAGTTTAACGAATTTTTAGTCAATTAATGAATTTAAGTTAATTACTAGTTCGGGCCTATTATATTAGTTGTGCTTTCGCACATAGCCTATTTCACACGCTTCAAAAAATTATCTATTTAGCTAAAGTGTTTAAACGGTTATCGATTTGATTGCATAACATTATAATTCTGATGTTTGCAACAACTTGTCCCGTGTGCGGGAGAAGTGGTTTTTCAATGGGCAAATGGTTTTTCTTTATGTTTGTAATTGTAGAAAAATTCTCATACACCACAATTGGACCAATTAAAGAGCAAGAAAGTATGATGAGATTTACACCACTGTTTTGTTCTCGTGTTACGAAAACTCTTCGTCAAAATCTCTTATAAGACCACTGTTTTCGGAATGTAGTCTGCAAAACTGTGGATGTGGAAGAATGTTTCTCTTACACCACAGTTTTGCCCCGCGACTCACTCACTCCATGAAATGGTAATAAAAAATGGCAGCACAACAATGACAGTGTATATGTCGCCACACTTTTGGTCTCCTGTTAAGAAGTCAAAATCTCTTATAAGACCACAGTTTTGAAACGTAGCCTGCAAAACTGTTTAAGAATGTTTCTCTTACACCACAGTTTTGTCCCGCGGCTCACTCCATGAAATGGTAATAAAAAATGGAAGCACAACAATGATGGTGTATATGTCGCCACACTTTTGGTCTCCTGTTAAGAAGTCAAAATCTCTTATAAGACCACAGTTTTGAAACGTAGTCTGCAAAACTGTTTAAGAATGTTTCTCTTACACCACAGTTTTGTCCCGCGGCTCACTCCATGAAATGGTAATAAAAATGGAAGCACAACAATGATGATGTATATGTCGCCACAATTTTGTTTTGGTCTCTTGTTAAGAAAACAGTTGCCAAAATCTCTATACTCCTAGGATGCACATATCAATGTCAATGTAAACTACATGCATGGCCCTCTTTATTAGCGAAAAATTTAGTCCTCAGAAAATTCAATGGGTTTAAAAATTCTGTCGACTTTCCTAAAACATAAAAATCATAAATATCCTCTTTTGTTGAAGATAAAATACCTCCTCACCGAATTCAAACTGAGAAATAGTCATGCTTTGATGTTCATCCACTTCTTGAAGTTCGAATGCCTTGTCGTTGTAAAAACAGAGTTTCCGTTGGAGTCATCCGTCTGCCCCACATCGCTTACCCGCGCCAGCCATAAAATATCCGGTTTCTCTGATTCTGGCTGAACAAACACTTGCCCCTCATGCGCGAAGTGTGGAAAAAATCTCATACACCACACTAGACCAATGTAGGGGTAAGAAACTGTGGTGTAATTTGGTTGCACCACGAGTCAATTCAACTCGCGCTTCGCGCTCGTTCAATTGACTCGTGGTGTAACCTACAAGTATAGATGAAGCAACGTGGCTGTAATTACCCCCCTGGCTGGCATTAGCCAGTTTTTCGGTGCGAACTTAAAACAGGCAAGTTAAGAAAAATACAGCGACTAAATGACGAATATCACCCCAATCGAATAGAATTCTGTTGACTTGTAGGTATGATGGTAAAGAGCTGAGAAAAGGATGAGTTTTAGCGATGAAGCAACTTTAAATTTGAATGGAGTTGTTAATGCTCACAATTGTTTTTATTATTCTCTTGATAATGAACATCACTATCTAGAAACTACACACAAGTCATCTGCTATTACAATTTGGACATTCATCGCGCTTATGATGGTCGCATACGCATTCGCATTACTCATGATGCAATGAATGAAGTTTGTTACTTGCATGTTGTCCCAACTTCATAAATATTGCTTGAAGGAATTTTTCTCTTCATTTACATTTTTGCATGTTCAACTTACTAAAATCCCACACAATCCTGCCATTCCATAGATAGCATAGAGTGAAAATGTTGCGATGATGTCCCACAGCTTTTGATAGCATCCCTAAAATGAAATTGAACATTAATCAAATGAATGATATTTTCATATGAAGCTTTGCTATTTACCGTTTGGAAATTACTGTTCGCTGATGTTGGCGAAAATGTGCAATTCACATCTATCGGGTCAAATGTATTTTCCTTCAATTTGCAGCAGGTGACTGGTGCTGCCAGTGCTGAAAGAAATTGTACACAACATTTTTCTTGTAACCATATTCAAGGGAAATCCGATAAATGAGTCGGAGTAGGAATATTCCATGTGCTGCACATGACAATGTACGCATTGATAATCGAAAACAGTTTAATGTCTGTTTACTGATAAAGGATTCTTGCTCACAAAATCGAAACTAATAGAAGAATTCAATCTTTGTATAATACTGCTGTTTGTGTGTGCGCCTGACCTATAGATGCACGCATTCGGATAAGGAAGTTCACTGATTTTTTGCGGCAATTTGTGCTGCAACGATGAAATTCAGTTTTGTTGTGATGCATTGTGTTAACATTAAAATCAAGTCTGTATGATGAGTGTTTTATAACATTCAGCATAATTCAAACAAAATGTTGAAAACTGAATTGAAGATCAATAAAATTAAGCCAATTTTGCTAGGTGTGAAGGAGAAAATGTGTGGTCTCATAGCCTCAGTTGTCCAGTTGTGTCTCTACAATGAGAGACAACAGTACAAACACCAGGCAGCAGAGGAAAAATAAAAAGCTAAATTGCAGTTCAATTCACGTTTTCGGTGCCCAAGCATAATCGAAGCAAGACTTTTGACTGTAACACATAAAGCAAATTTCATGAAAGTCTTGCCCACCTACTAAAAAGAGAAAAGAAAAATGCAACTGTTGAAACTTCTATACATCGAATTAAAGCTGCACGCATGCATATCAAAAAGAGTTAGCACGAGTTCCAAGAAGAAAGCCCGCGTAAGTTACCACAGTTTCAAAGAAATAACTTCTCTTTTGGCACACATCGATCCTTTTATGAGAGTCGAATGATGAAATTTTCTATGATAGCCAGCTCCAAAAATATTCTCACTATTCTTGCTACTTGAAAGTCTTGCTGTTATTGCCTCTGCCTATCCTTGTCCACAATACTCAATGGCGGCTTCTTGTCGGTCCTTTTGTGGAGTCACTTGGGAAGGTGTTCGGCTCTTTGAAGAAAAAAAAACTGCTCTGTCCTTCCAGTCTTCTAGCTTCTTGCACCGCAAGGACAAGACCAATTATAGGTCACTTAGGATTGCTGGGATATCCGGAAAATGTCCTTTAGGTATCTTGCAGGAATGGGATTGACATAGAAGCTTGACAATCTCCTTCCATTGAGTAATTGCAATCTGCTCACTCTTCTCACCGTGTGGCAAACGGAAGAAAAACGTCTTCACCACGGTTTTGGTCTTTTAAGCCTCATTTACATTAGGCCAGTGGAGTCCAGTAAAATTCTTTGCCCTCATATTACAGCGAGCATCACCGGTTTGATTGATCGGTCCAGTGACTGGCTTGTTGCGCTTACGTTACAACTTGCGACAAAGAGGCCAGTAGGAAGTACATTTCCATTCATTTTGAAAATGTCATTGAATGAAGTGGTTCTCGCAGCTGCTCGTGTAGTGGCCGAGTCAGCAAAATTAAAGAGATAGTGCATGGATACCTGTAGTACTCTTCTACAAAAATATGCGTTTTCTCCAGAGTGCACTTACCCATAGTTAACTAACGAAAGGAACCCACTGTGTTCTGATCTACAAACTGATCTGAGGAATAACAACAACTGATTGGATTCGACCTTGTTGTCACGATTACAATGATACAATCACAGAATTAAATATTTTGTTTATCTGCTTCGGTTTGCTAGAAGTGTGATTAATGCGAAATCGCCCGTACATCGAGGGACTTATTAAGTGGGCAAAAAGGAATTCCTAATACCTTACAGAGATAGGAAAAAAGTTATGCGTCGCTTGCGGATTAATGTGCGTTCAAGCAAAGTGCTTAGATTGCCTCCAGATTCGTAGAATTCGGACCATTGCGCACACGTTTTCTCCATAATGTTGGCCCTTCTGATCATTATTAAAAAAAAGTAGCAGGCGTACAAAAATTAGCTCACTTGATGATGTAATATCTCACTCTATGAGATTGGACATATTTCTATTCCTTAACTTTGTTTGAATATGTTCATGGTTTGAATACACACTCAGTTTTCTTATGCGTGTACGCTGTGTTTTTAGCCGAGAACCCATGTACCCTTTATACTGTGCATGCTAATGTGTTTACTGATTAATACACCATAGAGTTGTAAAGATAGCAGATTAGATTACATCAGATATTACAATGGCGACGGGAACGGCTACTACAGCAATAGAGAACCGTGATTTGAGAGCCACACCTTTTCACCCCATCGGCGATGCTGCTGCCACACGCATGCAGTGGGAAGAGTGGATAGAGGGGATTGAAACTGAATTCAGATTTCGTAGGATTAGTGATCCAGAAGATAGAAAGGATGCTGTCCTGATTTACGGAGGGCCAGAGGTAAGGCGTTTGGCTAAGCACCTCCCAAACCCCACCACTTTACCCAAGGGTGTGACAAAAGATGTATACACCACACTGAAATGTAAGCTAGACAATCATTTCATGAGAAAGATTAATACCCAGCATATGAAGTTTCTGCTTAACAAGATGCGACCCAATAGGCATGAACCAATGGGTAATTATGCTGCGCGGCTTAGAGAAAAAGCCAATTATTGTGATTTTGTTGATAGTGATGACAGGATACTTGAGCACATTATTCAAACCACTGATGACAAGACACTTATCAAAAAACGCTGTGAATAAAAGATGGAAACTCGATCAGCTTCTAGAGGAAGCGCAGCAGATGGAGGCCATGACAGATCAACTTAACGACATGAAATTATCGGAAGATAGGGATTCCAAAACCATCGCGAAAATCAGAAATCGTCCACATAGCTCGAAACAAGCTAGGCCTTATTTTAGCAAGCCAAACCAAAATAGGACCCCCTGCGGTTATTGTGGTCAGTCAGGCACACACGAGAAGGGGAGAAATTGTCCTGCTTACGGCAAGAAATGTCATAAGTGCGGCGGGTTGAACCACTGGGCCAATGTTTGTAAATCCAGCAAGCCTAACCAGAATCAGAGCCAGAGGTTTAACAAGCAGAAGAAATCCGTTAGGAAGTTGGAAGAAGCAGAGAACGAGACTAGTTCAGATGATGATTTTTTTTCGCGTGAAACAGATAGGCATGCAAAAGAAATCCCAGAAATTTGACAAATTGATTACTGTTCATGTCGCAGATGTGAAAACACTTATAGAACCTGACACAGGCTCAGAAGTCAATGTCATGGATGAGCACCAGTTCAAAGCATTGACCAACAGATCATCAAGTACACTAGTACTGAAACCTTCCACTGTTAGGTTGAAAGCCGTCCAGAAAGAGCTTCTAGTGAAAGGAGAGATGGAGACCACTATCAAGAACATAACTTGCGGAACGACTGCTAAATTCGTTATCGTCAAGGGCAGACTAGAATCTCCACCCCTACTAAGCAGAGACACCTTAGAAACATTAGGGATGTTGAAGATAAACCCCCACGGTAAATTCGCCCGCGAGAATCACCTCAGGATACGCCTCATTAAGAATGAGCCTACAGATCGCGAGACAATATTAGCGGAGTACGAGGAAGTCTTCGAGGGCATAGGCCACATCCGAGACAAGAAGAATGACCTCGAGATATATGCACACTTCCACATGAAAGATGACGCAGAACCGATCGCACAGAAGCCCAGACCAGTCCCATTCTACCTCCTGAAGCCACTCAAAGCATTGCTAGATGAATGTGTAGAAAATGGAATTTACGAGCGCGTCCCAGATAATGAAGCCATTAGTTGGTGTTCACCATTAGTCATCATGCCGAAGCCAAGATACCGAGATGAACAAGACTTACAGTCCAATATGATCCGTGCATGCATAGATCTGAGAGCACCAAATAAGGCCATGGAAAGAAACAGTATCACTCAGGGCACCACAGTCGAGGACTTTGCCCACAAATTCAGTGAATGCAAGATATTTTCGAAACTTGACATGAATCAAGGTTACCACCAGCTCAGCCTTCATCCAAAGTCGAGAAACATTGCCACGTTCAGCACACCTTGGGGCAACATGCGCCAACCAGATTGATATTCGGAGCGAAATCAACCCAAGATAGCTTCGACGAAGTTGTTTACCGAATATTCGGCAATATCCCCAACTGTTTGAACCATAGAGACGACATCCTCATTGGCGGCAGAGACAAAGAGGAGCATGCTAAAGCTCTGAAACAGGTTTTAAATCAAGCGAGAGATTTTGGCATCACATTCAACCGTCAGAAATGTCAGTTCGGTCTGAAAGAGATAGAATTTTACGGCTATAAGTTCTCTGACGATGGACTGCGACCGGCTCCCGAGAAGGTCAAAGCCATCAAGGAATGCAGCATACCGGAATCTAAGTCAGAAGTCCGCAGTTTTCTAGGAATGACTGGTTATTTGTCAGAATTCATACCTAACTACTCGCACCTAACAGCTCCACTCCGTAACCTAACCCTGAAAGATAAGAAATTCCAGTGGACCGAGGTTGAAGACAAGGCATTTGAGAAGCTGAAAGAGGCCATCACAGATGATGCTGCCGTGGCATTCTTTAACCCTAGATACCCTATTATCGTGAGAACTGAAGCGAGCTTCCATGAAGGTCTATCGGCAGGATTATTCCAGAAGACAGAATCAGGCATCAAGCCAGTTCATTTCATTAGCAGGTCGATGACTAGCACAGAGAGAAACTATAGCCAGACCGAGAAAGATGCGTTATGCGTCCGATGGGCGAAAAACAGATTTCGCATGTACTTGCTAGGTGCACCGAAGTTCAAGATAGTTTGTTCGCACAAGCCACTGATTCCACTTTTCAACAAGGCGAAAGTGAACTTACCACCACGTCTTGAGAGGTGGATCATGGACATGCAGGATGTGGACTATGAAATGATCCACGAACAGGGCAGAGATGAAAGAGACCCCTGGACTACCTCTCAAGGCATCCATTAACTGAGACAGCTTCAGACTCAACCGAACGATATGTCAGATGCATAGTCACTCATGAACACACCGGCTTGAACGAGATTAGAAAAGAAACAGCTAGAGATCCACAACTGCAGAAGCTGAGAGAGACCATAAGGAGCGAATCATGGGAAGCTATGAGAAGGGACCCCGATGTCATACCGTTCTATAGTCTTAAGACAGAAATCTATGAGGCTGACGGACTCCTCTTCAGGATGAATAAGATTATAATTCCAGAAAAACTTCAGAGAAGGATAGTCAATTCAGCTCATAAAATGGGCCATTTCGGGATGACGAAGACGAAGCGCATGATACGTGACAAGTACTGGTTCGAGAACATTAACCAACTAGTAGAAAACACAATCAAAAACTGTCACCCATGCCAGACTGCAACCGATGACCATAGAGAGTTACCAGCCAAGATGACCAAGATACCTAATGAGCCATGGCATACCGTCTCGATTGATTTTGGGGGACCCTACCCCGACGGGCATTACAATTTAGTTGTGATAGACTTACGAACACGGTACCCAGAAGTCGAAATTGTCTACTCCACAGCATCAGGTCCCACCATTGAGAAGCTCACAAAAATCTTCAGCACCCACGGTATTCCCAGTACTGTCATATCAGATAACGGATCCCCCTTCAACTCGGAGATGTTCTCAAACTTCGCCGATGAGCAAGGTTTTCACCACCACCGTGTTACGCCAGAGCACCCCAGAGCGAACGGCGCTGCTGAGAGTTTTATGAAGACCCTAAACAAAGCTGAGAGAATAGCCCACTTAGAAGGACGAAATTGGAAGATAGCTGTCCAGGAGATGTTGATGGGTTTTAGGTCCACCCCACATGTTGCTACAGGAATCTCACCCTACGAGGCACTCATGGGTAGAAAGGTCAGGATAAAGCTCTATACTAGAACCTTTGAAGGACCGAGCAGTGATAGAGACCAGGCCATTAATGAGATAGACAGAAGTTACAAAAACAGGATTAAGAACTATAAAGATAGAGGATCACACGATCCACGATTCAATATCGGGGATCACGTTTTGGTGAAACAGAAGAAGAGAGACAAATGGTCCACTCCATACGAACCGAACTTGTACACCATCGAGAAGACGGACGGATCCAGCGTCAAGGCGAGAAGATCAACCGACGGACGAACGATCTATCGAGATGCGAGCAGGTTCAAGAGAGTGAACCTGGCAGATAATAGAACCGAAGCAGAACCGGAGACCCAAGCCACCGATGAGACGATCCAGGAGAATCCGACCGAGACGAGCGAACCGATCCAGGAGAATCCGACCGAGACGAGAGAACCGATCCAAGAGGACGAGAACGAAGTTGTAGAAGGAGCGAGACGCGAGAACCGGAACCGAGACGAGACGAGGCAGGAGAGCCTATCGACAACCAGCGACGAACCGAAACACGAGCACCTGAGCGGAGGCAACCGGAACCAAACACGTACCAGAAGAAGACCAATATACTTGAATGACTATTTCACCGACAGTGACATCTTTGCAGACGGATCCCTTACTCCGTGATTTGTGGAAAGGGAGAGATGTAATATCTCACTCTATGAGATTGGACATATTTCTATTCCTTAACTTTGTTTGAATATGTTCATGGTTTGAATACACACTCAGTTTTCTTATGCGTGTACGCTGTGTTTTTAGGCGAGAACCCATGTACCCTTTATACTGTGCATGCTAATGTGTATACTGATTAATACACCATAGAGTTGTAAAGATAGCAGATTAGATTACATCAGATCAGATATTACAGATGATTTCACCATCGTCTTCTCAGCCAGTCCTCACTGCATAGTGCTTGCACTGAATCGAATGTTAGCCGACGATGTGTGTTTTGGTGTGTGCGAAGTGATATCGCAGCACGCACGCATCTCTCACTGGATCTGGTGTCCTCTGTTGACAGCTTATTGTTTGCCATTTCCAATAGCAAGCGATACACGAATTATCCATTCGAGAAGGAGCAAGTTGTCTAATTCTGCGATGTGCCATTTCGATATTTAGGTTAAATATAACCCTTCCTTTCTAGGAAACCGAAGCGCGCGCAGATGAATTTAATTCTATGGATACAATAGTGTAGTGGTGGGAAGATTCTGCCCTATTCATTTGTTTTCAATTGTCTACAACACTACACCACTTCATTGCTTCAGCCGATAACGATCTGCGATTTTCTTGTATCTATGGTTAAGCATGATAGAGCACTGTCCTGTTATACAATACCGCACCAGTGAAGTGAGCTACACGACTGTTTTTCGTAGATGCCACTGAATGTTGCAAAGACGCGCGCACATTTCTTTAGCTCGAGTCAGCGTGAGTCACCGTGCGTGTCTAGTGGAAGCCAGTTACTGGTCCAATGCAAATGGGACTTTATTGACCGTAAGAATTTCTCAATAGTCTAGATAGCCATCGTTATGAAGACATTTGAAAGGATTTTGAATGCTTCCTCAACGTACTGATCAGTGCACGACATCCTTTTCGGGTATAAAGACTAGGAATTGTTGTACAGTCATGTAAAAGTAGCCTTCCTGTTGATGGAAATTCCGATATGGCCTCCTGAGTCGATATGGAGGGAAACGCCCAAGACGTGTTTGTAAATTGAATGACTTAATGCTGCTGATTAAAGGCCATCAGAAGAATGTCTCCAATATGTCCTTGATAGCAGGAAAGTTTTGTGCACAAAAACAACAATAGGATTTGGCCATCACATGATTTGATCATTTGGATCTTTCCATAGCACCGACAGTGATGAGATTCCTGTCCTTCGCTAACGTTGACGGTGCGTATGGGTTATCTCCCCTCCACGTTTTCAAATTTGTCTGAAAGCCGCAGAAATGAATCAGTCGTCACAAAACTTTAAGCACAAGTAACTGAGGTTATTCTCTACCCACATGCAAAAAGTTAGGCAAATCGGACAAGAACTTTTTGAATTAGGAGCGATAACTTGAAGTGCAGCGATGCCGGCGGCTTGATCTGACTTCTTATGACCTCACCGTCGGAGCAGAAAGCACTGGAGGTCAACAACGTAATTTCCCGACAACTCGTGAAGCGATGATGACCGGGCCACATCCCTCACATTAATATGCTTCTTAAAAAGGTGTGGCAAAGTAGTGGTCGTGGGAAGATTTCAAATGGCAGTGGATGAGACGAAGAGGGAGAGAGAACATTCCACACACGAGTAGCAATGATGCGTCGAACAGACAAAGTCAGATCAATCTCTTGACATCGCTACACTCACGTGATCGTCTCATGCAACAGGTACTTGTCCGATCTGCTTAAAATGTTGTATCTGGGTAGAAAATGTGCTTAAGTACGTTTGTCTGAAGGTTGGTGACGATTGATTCATTTCTACAGATTTTAGACAAATTTGAAAACCTGGGGGGAGATAACTCATAAGTATCACGTTGACAACAAGAAGCGACAATTTTCCTCTAATAATGAAACTTTAAACAACTTTGGGATTGTCTTGTCCTATCATGCCATGCATTGTAATCAACCGTCTCGTTCACCGGAATGCTAGTAAATAGACTTTTGATGTCGAAGGAACGGCAAATCTCCTTTTTCTCCTGTACGGCCACAATCCTCCGTTGAAACTCGAACGAGTCGCTGATGAGGTTTTGGTTGAAGTCAAACATCATCTTCCAACGACTTGAGAAGCTGTCAATAAATTTTGATGTGGAGTGACAAGTATTACGCACCCTGGCAATTCAATCTATAGCCGTTGCACGATAAGGCCGTTGGGAATCAACTCAGAAGCTTGTTGTGGAAGATGATTTTCATCTATCGCTTTTTGATTGCCAGTCCAACCTTCTTGAGTCAGCTGTCATCGTTCCAATAGACACTGACGCTCACTGTGTGGAGTTTGTGAGAACATTCAATGCAGCATCCATTCGCTCTTTGTACTGACTTGCCATCTTGACAACCGAGCCGTTCCCCTTGTCCGGTTTAAAGTATAGCAAGCCATTGTTCCTCAATTCTTTGATGATCTTGTAATGACTGTGGGATGGATGATTGCCTGGTAAAGACTCGTTCAATAGTTTGTAAGCACCCTTCTTAAGCGATGTTTCGATTTCAGCTCGCTTTCCTCTTCGATTCGTAGCGCATGAATGCAGTGTGATGCATGTCAGCAAACACTTGATCCTTGTCTGTCTTCTTCGTAGGTACTGAGTTAGTCCCAACGTAAGGACCGCTTGTCCCTCCTTGAATGAAAGCTAATGATGTTGAACATTACTTTGTCCATCGCAGTTCTACCATTGGTTTATTACAAGATGAAGTTCAACGAAGATTTGAATTTCAAATTTCATTTCCTTCTTAGATCATTATGGATAACTGACAGAGGACTCGATCGCATTGCATACAATTCTCAATATTCTCTCTCTCTGTTGGACATTTGACAGTAGAAAGCACGGCATGGCTGAGAGCGATTTGTTTATTGACACCTTTGACACTTCCATACGTCTCATGTATTTGATTGGACAAGATGTGAAATTAAGGCGCTGCTTCAAGTTACATCTCATCGCAGAGAACAAACGAGGCCATGAGGCAACATAGTTTTCTCTTCTATTTGCTTCTGTACGAAGCTGCACCAAAGGAAAACCTGTAAACTTCGACATCCATAAATTTTCATGTCACATACCACAGTCCAAAGATAATGCCGCAGTCTACTTCTAAATTTAGGGAATTAAGAGTAAACATATAATTTATGGCACAAATGTCCTCAACGGTGAAAAATAAGAGTTAAAACTATTGATTAAAATCCTTCAGAAGTCCTAAGATATCCAAAATTATCAAGAGTTACATTAAACAGTCGAAGAAAAATGTACAAAAAGCAGCATAAAAAAATACACAACATCCAAGAAGTCAGCATTGCGAATACAACTTCCATGACAGATCCATCAAAATACCGGACAACAGGGTGCGAAGTAAGGGGGATGGGGGGTGTCTTGACCGAACTCTGTTTTTTCATCATCACTCGTCGCTTCTCCACGAGTTTTTCCTGAAATTTCGTCCGTCGCATCCCGATTGAGAAATCATATCGATCGACATCAATTCGTGGAACAAATGTGTGTTATAAGGGATTGTCTTCGTGAGCTAAAAGCACTCAGCTTGAAAGTAAGTTCCGATTCTACGGTGTTGTGACTCCGCTTTCCCTAGCAATTGCATCAATGATTCAATCACATCTTTACTTGGTAACATCTTTACACCTTCAAAGTATCTGATTTGGTCTACGTAAGATGATTTAATTGATTTTCTATAAAGTATTCTGATAATAGTATTCTGATAATCCATTAAAGTATCTGACTTGGTCTGAGATGATTTTCGTAATTTTTTTGTAAAGTATTCTAGATAATCATAATGGTCATTATGATAACATGAATGTTCACCTGAGTGAGTAGGAACATCGTCAAAAAATCAGCAATATTTTACAGATGCAGATGGTCGAGACGAACCTCATCACTGTGTCAGGAGACATCCTGCGTCTACGGAAAGTTCTAGAGAGCTACAAGGAGAATGGAGGGCCATCATCTCAGGAGCTCGCTGAACAGCTGGAGCTCAATGGGAACTTCAAAGGAGTCACCTTAAAAGGAAGTGCTAACTCTAAGTTCCGAACACAATTCGTGCAGGCCATCATCGATAACCTACACGCGAGATTCGACGTCGAACTTTTGAAAGACTGTACGTTTTTAGATAAGAGAAGGTGGCCAACATCTGATGACCGAATCATCTATGGTGACAGGGAGGTCATGAAAGTCGCAGAGTTTTCAAACAGAATGTAATGAACGGAGTCTCCTCACTTCGAGAGGCCAAATTCGGGCTAGACTTGTCTGACTTCAAAGAATTTTGCGATGTCATCAAGATTTTCCCTGTGTGTACGGCTGAATGTGAAAGAGGCTTTAGTGCGATGAATGATGTGTTCACAAAAGATCGGAATCGTTTGAGTGTAAATGTTTATGATGCTGTTCTTTTTCTCAACATCAAAGGACCACCAATCACCCACGTAAACTTTGCTAAGTACGTCGTGGATTGGCTGAAATCGCATCGTTCAGCACGTGGTCAAAACCGTGTTTCATGTTCCACCACAAAATTGCGAGCGAAACACTCGCTTTTTTCATTGAATAAATGAGAGTTTTTGCCGCATTTACTTGTTCTATGTAGCCTAGCGGTATTGTGAGAGGATTAGATGTATAGCCTACTAAGCTTAGTAATCAACTCCATATCAGCGCATGAAAGACAGAGATTCGCCAGACGAATTATACCTAGCCGCTTCGAAGATAATTATGGGTCTCATTCAGCACATAGCCTACATGAAGATTGGCATCCCCCCCCCAGTAACTTTTTCCTACTGCGCACCCTGCTGGACAATTGTACTTATCTAAAACAAATCCAAAAATATCAGGGGTCGATAAAAAGCATCACAGCGAGATCAAATCTAAAATAGTAACATCCAAATTATTGCTATTTTTGTATTAATTTAATGTTGCAGATCCGAACAGCACGAAGCCACATCCAGATATGCAGAAAAATCAAGAGCAGAAAGCTCAATCATACCGAAGCAGAAATCAGTAAGAACCTGAGGTGCAATTATTTCTACACAATTACATCAAAAAGCAAATCTGGAAACGTGATTAATACGAATTATTATCAATATGATGAGCATGCGATCGGACTCATGTCATAATTGTAGAATCTAACTGCATAAATGGCTGAAGTAAACATTTGGACATCTAATATGTATTTAAGTAAGTAAGTAATGCGTTTATTGTAAGAGAATGATAATCATTTGTACAATGGTGGATTCACAAAATAATAAGATGATAAATCAAAAATCGCTTGATTAGAAGCTGCAGAAAATACAGAAGAAAAAGAACACCAATTAGAAATGTTTCACCGTTCGCCTGCATGCATGACCAAATGAAGAAGTTTTGTCGGCGTGATGTAGAGCACGCACTCAGACGAAATTTGTCAGAACGAGTCATTTGTAAAGGCACAACATTGTGGAGTGGATCAGCTGGGGACAGACATTTAGATAAAAATTTGAAAATCAAATCTTTGCGCATGGTGTCAAAATCAGGGATTATAGAGCATTTACAGTCTTCATTACAGGTAATGCTCGCCTATGAAATTTATTGACCTCAATCGGGAGAGATTTGTGACGTTTTCCCTGTATTCATTATGCGCCTCCCGCCTCAAGCTATTACATATGCTCATTGTTCTATTTCTATGATATTATGTCAGCAGATTGTGCCATTTCATTAGCGTTACATGTTCGATTGCCTACTTTCTAGTCAAACAGAAAGACGACCTGTCAAATCCTGTGGGAGGAAGGGTGCGCTGTAGCTCTACTCGAGAAATCGTCTTGCAACAGAGCATCTGCATGAATCTCTGAAAATGAGATTGAGAGTCCTCATTCCTCATTCTAGGGAGCGTGATGCTGCAATTTGAAATTGCCTCAACTTACAGAAATTGAACATTTTAGTGTTTCAATATTTTTATCATTACCTCTCATTCTCACTTGCCCTCCCACTATCTTCGATTATAGAACTATCCTGTGTTGCCTTGGTGCTCATTGCACTTATTGGTGTACCAAATAAATAAATGCTCATTCAATTAAGAACAAATGACTAATTTTAAGAATTGCACACATGAATGCTTGTTCGACTTGCAAGATATTATTTACCTTTCTTCTAGCAGATGTTTATGTTTTTGTCGTCTGCTGTCAGCTACATGTTCAGTTTAATAGTTGTTATTCTACTTTTGCTTGAATAATTTATGGAACATTTTAATAAAAGGAAATAAAATGACTTCAACTTTCGACACATAAACAATTTGCTTTTATTTCGTAATATATATTTTGGCGAACCGCCCTTCTCAATCAGAATTTTAATTTACAAATTTTTTAAATCAAAATTCTGATTGAGAAGGGCGGTTCGCCGAAATATTTATTACGAAATAAAAACAAATTGTCTGTGCGTCGAAAGATGAATTCATTTTATTTCCTTTTATGTTTTATGTTATCTAAATCTTTCTTTATAATTTCGGTTTACATTGTGGAACATGACACCAATATTAATAGAACATGAGTAACTGCTATCAAATATGGATTCCTCATCACACAAAGCTATGAAATATCGACAAATTCAAAAATGCATATTGCATGTGCTGCAATATACCCCAAAATGCATATCATTGAACCAACTCATCTTACATTGATGATAAATACCGCCGGGTGATAATAGGCATCGAATCTCCAAAAATTAGCAAATTTTCTTGGATGATTCGCTTGCACATCGATATAGCAGAGATCCATCATGAGCTGAACTTACGTTTTGAGAGTTTCTTCAAAATTACCAATATTGTTACTCGCATGATGTTATACATCATTTGGATATCCACATTGCGAATTCAGATGAATGTTATCATATGAAACCACACGAAATAGGTTACCTGACCGTGGTTCTTGCAAAAAGACCTAACCTTTTAAATGGAAGACTTCGCGATTACGATTTTTCATCACACTGCAGTGTTTAAAAATGTTTTTTGTTAGTGTCGGTCACAAGCAAGTGTTGCGTCCACAACCTGCAGCATGTTTCACATTTTACATAGCAAAATTCAAATTGCTTATTTCAGCACAGAAAAGCCTCAAAAGGCAACATACAAGTTGTGAGTATTTACATGTACAATGATATAAAGAAGGCAGACGTGAGATGAGGCGAAATGTTCGTCACCAACAAAATATAGTCATTCCATTATATATGCAAATGTGGTGATAGTGAAGGACAATAATTCCGCCAAAAATGGGATTCATTTTCTCCCACTGAACTTCCACTATTCTGATTAAAGTTGAGTCTACATAAAATCTTGAGCTGATTCTTCGCTCAATCAGTGTACCCGAAAAGATCATTCGGCTTCTACAACTCCTGCATTCAGACTCCCATAGTTGCGTTAGGGTCAATGGGGAAGATTCAACTTGGTTCCAAACTGAAAGTGGCGTAAGACAAGGTTGCACAGCTGCACCAGAATTGTTCAATTGTCTTATTGATTACCTAATGAAGAAAGTTGACGACCAGATGCAGGGAGTTCAGCTGGGTAGCTACCGACTAACGGATCTCGAATTTGCAGATGACACTGCTCTTTTCGCTCCTGATATGGATTCCCTCATTCAAGCCATCAACATCTATGTCAATGAAGCTTCAAAATTGGGCTTCCAAGTCAACTACTCTAAGACAAAGTTAATGATGATAAGTGAGAGCACACCCCCACAGTCCATAGCGGTCAACAATCACATAGTGGAAGTTGTCCCTAACTTCATCTATCTGGGGTCGAAGATTAGCAGGCGAGGTGGTATTGACAAAGAACTGGCTCGAAGAAGAACTCTAGCAAATGATGTGCTCAGAAGACTTTGGAGACCTCTTTGGAGACATCGGAATATCAGCAACCGGACCAAAATGTGAATATATAACGCGAGTGTTCTTTCGGTTTGCCTTTATGGTTCCGAAACCTGGCCAATTTCCGCAACCCAAGGTAGAAGAACTATGGGCTTTGACAACCGATGCCAACGCCGAGTACTCAACATCAGATGGCAAGAGTGTATCACCAACGACGAAGTGCGGAGACGCACACTCCAACCGCCGTTACCACGTCTTCTAGCTCAACGGCGCATGCGTTGTCTAGGGCACATGCTCCGCATTCCTAGTGAACTGCCAACGAAACGTGTGCTCGACTTCAATCCGACAGCGTCTGGATGGAGAAGACCTCGGGGGCGCCCACACACACGATGGATGGACATGGTTGTCGAAGATCTCAATCAACTCGGTATCTCCATGGATGACGCATCGGAGTTGGCCCTGGATCGACCATCTTGGAGACGAATGGTGTCAAGAGCGGCCTCAACGCCTCACAGGCACGAGTCATAGGCAGGTAGGCAGGCTACCAAAAATACAATATGCTAGTTAAAAATTATACAGACAGCAAGTCCTAACCCTCTTTTGGCCATCCTCGGTTTTTTATCTCACGCCGGAACGAATAATTATTTGAAAATCTCCTTCAGTTAGCTTTCCCAACTTTGTATTGGCTTTCTCACAGTGGTAGCTTTTTTTCGTATACCCAATATTTTAACCACAGGAACCACATTAAAAAAATTTACGACCACATTTTTTCGAAATTTTGGATTTTCACCGCTATTGATAAGAATTTTGAGTTTTAAGTTGACTTGCAGCTTCTCTAGTTTATTTGTTCAGGAAATATGTTCGATTACTTATGCTAATTGATACTCAGATACCTTCTACCTCGTTATGATAACTAATGTGACGTGTTTTCTATACATTCTACTTATAAATACATATTCATAATGCAATAGCTGAGCGAATTAAACGAACTTCTCTAGTATTCACCGATGTTGTTCTGAAAGATTTAGTGATATAATAATTGATAAAATTAGTGATTAGAGCTGTAAATATTACTGATATGATTCATACAAATATTACGAAATTGCAAAATTTTAAAGAAGTGATTGTTTGAATTTTTGTAATGCTATTTATAGTAACTAGAGCTGCTTGAAATGCAAAATTAACAACATCACCAGGAAGAGCATCTTTAAATAGGTTGTACTACAATTTTCATGATATTCCGACGACTATTTTAGATACATTTACGAAATTTGAAAAAAATGATTGTTTGACTTTTAAAGTGCTAATAGCAACGACATCAACTTGGAATGAAAAACGGATGCCACCATCAGATAGAGAATACTCAAAACAGATAGATTTCATTGTGTTATGCCATATAAGTTGATGATTTAGAAGATCTTAAAGGGACATAATGCCCCCCCTAATACTTCACCGACAAGAAGAAACCTGAGGCAAATAGGGTTAAATTGAGAAACATCAATACAATGTATAAAGCTAATTAAGGCGACTGTAGCAATGCACATCTTCGCAATGTGCAACTTTTATCACCAAGAACAGTTGTCAAAATAAAGAACTTTAGGTGGGCGACTTACTGACGAGTGTGGTTGTTCCACCACCATAATCGATTTCATAAGTTCTATTCCAATTGGTGGCTGTAGAATAATCTGAACTGTTGTATACACCACAGCATTCCAGCTGAAAATGAGAGTCATGAATGTCACTCGCCTCAATTTTTAAAATGCTGCTAAAGAGCTTCTATATGCAAGAGTTTCGCTACTTAAATGATGAAAACATCGCTACTAAGATTCAATGACAAAAGATAAATGCAAAATTTGATCCAGAATCAATTTATTAATTAACATCCATCATTATTGATCATCCTTCAAATTAACATCATTATTCATTTCATCCAGAAATTAATTTATTTAATGCGGGATTTTCTTATCCTTAGAAGAATTCAGATTAGAAGAATTCAGATCATTGCGCAAAAGTTTTCTCGATAATGTTGGTCCTTTCGATCATTATTAAAAAAGTTAGCAGGCGTAAGCTTCGCACAATGTGGCGTGTTTAATGTTGAACTGGCTGCTCATTGTTTGATTGCTATAGTATTATGTCAGCAGATTGTGCCATTTCATAGGCATTGCATGTTCCAATGCTTCCTTTCTAGTCAAACAGAAGAAGAGACGACCTATCTAATTCTGAGGTCATATCTGCTCTTGTCCATTATTATGATACAGCGGCGGATTTCTATGAAGAGTACTTACCCGAGCTTGCACGACGTTGATGAGGCCCGTTATTCCAGAGGGATTATTTATTCCAGTGAACTGAATGGCCAAATTGAATTGCAGTTGTGTGGCAACAAATATTTGTAACTGTTGACGGGAAAGGAAAAATATTTCAAAATAGACATGTGGATCTTTAATAAAAAAAGGAAAGTACACAAATTGTTCTGTCTGTTCTCATAAATGCTGAGTGTGTCTGCTTACTTGCAGATACATCACTTGCATCCGTCATTCGTAGCGGAATGCGCAAGTTTTAGAGATGGTTAAGGTTGCATCTCGTACCCTGTACTTGATATAGTGTTTGAAACCCTTTGTATCAATTATGAACTTAATCGCATTTATCTCTGATTATGTTGTTCATTTTATATGCATCTCCTGCATATGGTAATTTGCCTCTAACATTTCAAAGGAGAGCTCATATACTGCTGTAATTTTATGTGTGAGCATTTTCATTTGTTATCCGTGAAGATGGAAACTTCAGGTTTGCGATTGTAGAATATAACTTATTCCATCCTCTTCATAAATATGTACATGACAGACTGCCTGTCACCGCAAATGCTCAGAGAACCGCACAGTATGACTGTAAGGAGAGCAAATTCTTTTTTCCATGGATCCCAAGAGAATTCGAACCAGTGCAGTGTGAAATCTGTATTTTACTCATGATGCTAATGTTTTAAATATGATTGTTGTATTTTTAATGTATCGTCTGACCTCACATGAGCTCTATCATGTATATTTTATGATTACACAACGTGCACATTGTGATTTTCATTATCTGAAATCAACGTTTCTACTACTGTGCTACTACGTCAATATTCACTATAGTAAATGCAAACGCAGTCTAAGATCGGAGGCACTCAGAAGCCATAAGCCACGAATGTTGGCTTATGACACTAGAAGACACTAGCACATTAGTTTCAAGCTGATGCACGGTTTAGGCCATAAGACATCAGAATAGCAATCTGTTCAAGGGACTTATGTTCCATGGCTCTGTGGTCCTCCGACCTATCAAATGTCGTTTTTCGGGTCCACTAATGTTCTATGAACATTGTCATCATAGACATCTGGTGATTGTAGACTTTCATGCAGTATGAGATCATTGACAAATGCTTATCGGAGATAGAAGCTAGACTGACCGAAGCCATTCATATCGAAAAACCAGCATTTAACAGATAACATGAAATGACCAGAACAAGCTCCTGTACTCTGCTCAGCCGATCCTTGACAATCCGATACATTGTCGATAACAATTTGTTCATGTATTTATCTGCTAAAAGTTCTTTATTGGGGAGAAACGTGATGTCACATCGTGAATAAATACAGAAATAAATACAGCCCGCTCAGGAGCACGCCGTCAATGATTTTGCAAATTTTCGGCCCTTTTGGAAAAGTGTGCAATAGACAGATGAGTACAGACTTCTTGTAGAAATATTACAACATTTGAAATTCAAAAAATTTATTCTTACCTCAGCTTTTTTCAGTACGAAGAAAATGAGAACAACGCCAACCGATAGAAAGATAACACTGAGGCAAATCACATACTGGAAATCAAGAAAACATTGAGTATTCAATCATTTCAGTCAACTTGCAGTGAGCAGAGCTAAATGAAATCATTAAATAAAATCAAAAATTCATCGCATGTCAGAGAGATGTGCGAAATTTGCTCCTAACAGGCTGCCTGGATGTTTCTCGAAGCAGTTTGGAATGCAAGCAAT
Organism: Prostheceraeus crozeri; assembly: GCA_907163375.1. Lineage (NCBI taxonomy): Eukaryota > Metazoa > Platyhelminthes > Polycladida > Euryleptidae > Prostheceraeus > Prostheceraeus crozeri. Next base: position 52,499 of record CAJQUW010009317.1, read on the forward strand.
TTCATTTCGTTTTGGAAGATTATACATAAGATTTGAATAATGGATTAATCAGACAGGTCTGAGTTCAATGTTAGAGACAATCACTGAATTTTGAACAATAAAATTTGACTATTTTCATAATTGGTCATTCATTTTGGCCTGACCACACGCTAAATTTTGATTTTTGCGCATTTTGCACGATAAATGATGAATGTAAACATCTTCATAAAAACAAATAAAGTTCTCCATCAATCGCATTTATATTTTGCTTTCAGTTATGCATGAAATGCATTTTCGCCACAGGCATTTTCGCCAATTCTCTAGTGTCACTTAAGCATTAAAAATTTTAAATCTGACGACCGGCATTTAAATTTGTTGCAGTACGATTGATGCTACTACAACACAACAGAAATGAGTAATGTGCAAAGGAGGATACTGAAATTTCTAGTCAGCTGAATTGAAAACAGTTGTCAAGTCTGGATTTTCTACAATTTGATATTACATATAGGATGCCGGCTAACATGAGGTGGCTCTTCATTTCAGTCAGAAAACACGTTTGCTGTTCACTCAGTCAAGGATAAGTGAAGACTAGGTACAAACGCCGACCGGCTTTGAGCCTCGCTGTTAGGTAAAAACAGCAGTGCCGAAGGGGGTGGCTCCTGTTTTACTAGTGATACTCCATAACCCACAGTTAAGTTCCTTCTGTTAGCGATTTGTTTTTATTTTGCTAATATCTTAATAGAGAATTTTTAGCTATCGTTTTCGCCTCTCTAAACCACACTCCTAGATAGGCTAATATGACCCACAGCAAGCGACAACTACTGATATTCCGTAAATTACTCTTATACATACTGTCATACTCTGTGCTTAAAAATATGCCGGAATGTACATGTATACTCACAAATATGATAAGCGTCGGGAATCGGAAATGTTTAGAAATGTACGATTGAGAATAATGCTCAAAAATTTAATTGAAAAGAGTGGCAAAATTGTATTCAAATAATATATTCTATACTTGTCTTGATATAGAACGTTCGGTGTACCCCTATGTTAAAGATTCACGTGTTGGCTGCATGTCCCACGTAAACATTAGAATTTGTTGCTGAAAATTGATGCTTAATTGTGTACAAATCTATTCATTCATTGTGTTTCTCAGGGTGTCACAAGGTCCACTAAACTACAGCGGGGGCCCGCCAACAACGGCGCACGGGAAGTTAAAAGACAAATGAAAATACAAAACTGAAACTTAAATATGACATATCGGTATCGAGTTCTATGCATGGCAATTTTGTAGCTGAAGCACTCTGTTCCCGGTACAATTCTATATATGAAATTGAAAGCAAGTAGGTTAATTCTCCGAACGTTTTCGGCCATTCTTTTCAGGGAGTTACATGGCAGTGACAAGTCACGAAGTGCGAGCGCATGATCAAACAGTGTTCAACACATCAATCAATACTACCTCTACGCTACCAAATATTTTATAAGTTACTACTACTGTTAAATTAATAAGTAATGTCAAACAAGAAGGACATTCGTGACTCGCACAGTCGCTCGCACTTCGTGACTTGTCATTGCCATGTAACTCCCTGAAAAGAATGGCCGAAAACGTTCGGAGAATTAACCTACTTGCTTTCAATTTCATATATAGAATTTTGTAGTTATTTTCAATTTACGTGATTACGTTAAAATTTTGGATTTACCTGCTCTGCCGGTGGGAGCGATTTTCAGACCTTTTACGGACTATATTAATTCCCCTAATCTTTATTCAGCAATGTATTTGTGTACATGTACATTTGCATGCATTTTGTGACAGGTTACTAATCATTTGAAATTCCTAAACTTTCCAAAAGGCACAATTCCTGTAACTAATCGCTTCACGTTTCTAAATCACTTTCAGCATTTGCTCCTCCTTTGACCTCTCATTTAATTGCCAGCTCGATTTTTCTGTCATAACCGTTGATTACGTTTAAGTTACTAACCGAAAAATAATTTGTTTCATCAGTAGGCAATAATCATGTGATATCAATGATGAATACATCCACAGTAATTTGCTTTATTCAATTTCAATGGAATTGCATGTAGGCCTACATGCAGTTTTGGTACTCTTAATATCACAGATCTCTGCTGACTATGAATTCCACATGATATCGGCATAAATGAAAAAAGAAAATGATGCAAGGGAAAGACTGTTTTTTCTAATTCTAAAAGCAGCAATGAATGATAAAAATGCAGATTTCATTGAAGTGGAGGTTATTTTTGGCAATCTCCACAATTATTGTTGGCAATCTCATTGAATAGTTCTCTGCTTAGCATGCCACGAAAATTCTACGCCCTACAGATCAACATATAGGGAGCTGAAATGGATAGATGCTTTCTATCATGCTTTCTATTTATTTCTGGTTTTTGCATTCTGATGTACTGTAAACAAAGCTCCTATAACAATTTTATGACAATGCTCGGAACATAGCAGCCACAAGGCCCGAGCATGTTTACATCGTGCATTGTCGCTAGGAATACAGAGTCGCTAATATAATTCATTGGATTCATTCCATCTGTTCCTGTTCAGACATCGCTAATTATTGACGAGCGCCTGAAGTGGAATTTACACGTGGGCAGCTTACACATGGCAGTTTAAACCTTTGTTGACAGTGATTCTTTTCGAGGAGTACTAGAGTATGCAGCTGCTTTATATGCTGTCAATATATATATATATATACACTAATCCCAAAAATATGTGTCACCTTTTAATTATGACCAAATATATACAAATCAAAACCTCTTACCATGTTGCAACATATGTTCCTAAGATTGCATAAGTTAAGAAAATTAATTAGCCTGATGATAAAAAGTGATTTTTCAATATGATTGCAAAACGTTAGTAACGAGGGAAACCTGATGAATTTATGGCACTTGTGATTCTTCGGAGCATAAATACACTTGTATTTACATGTACGAGTATATTATTATCAAGTTATCAATTGCGCTCCGAGGAATGGTCATCCAATCTTCGACCACGATGGATTGTAAGTCCTTCAAACAGCTAATGCCACCTCTTTTTGATAATTCCCTCTTCGCCAGATTCCCTCACACATGTTCGATAGAATTAAGATCTAGTCATCTTGATGGCCGCTCTATCCTTCGAGTGTTGCTAACATGGTGAAACTGATCAGTCAGTGATGAGCTATGCTTCATGAGAGATGGAATCCGGCAATCTGCCATCAATGCATTAAAAAATATAGTCTCGGTATTAGCGTAAATATTCACCCATTGACAGATTTCAGAATTCGTAACTCACTGAGATCATAGCGTCAGATCGCTCCAAGAACATTAATTGAATTAACTTTCCATACTTTGTGTACCTTATCTGCAGCTCTCAGTTTTCATTCGCCCATCCATTCTTATGGGCTAGCATCCGCCTGTCATTCCTCAATCTTCAAAACATGCTCTCTTTTGCAAATATCACCTTCCGCCAAATTTCTCTCCACATGTATTCTTTTCTTAGCATATTTCTCTCTATCTCCTTTGTACTCGCAACAAACGGTCTCCGTTTTCTCACACCGGTCTTGCGCAGGCAGTTGTACATAGACCGTTTATGAAGCAATCACTCATTCCAAATCTTTCAAAACTCAACTGCGGATGAAAGTCTGCTATTCAGAACATTATCTAAGCAGTGGGCTGTTGCGGCGTTCGATGGACTTTCTTTTCTAGCGGTAGAGCACTTTTATTCACTAGTTTTCACTTTGTGCCTTGCTCTCTACCTCAAAATTATTCTTTTGCTTAAAATTCATTAGTCAAACAATTTTTGATGTTGCCAAATTCATTACTGAAAAGCCAAAAGCCTCTGCTCTAAAGCCATCTTTTCTTTAGTTCCCTTCGTTTTCTTTTCCAATTTTATTTCTCAAATTTGCTGCCTTCATTTCGTTGGTCGTGTTGGCATGCTTGAGTGCAATTAACTTCAATATCCAAGCTTTCTAATACCAGTGCATCTTATAACATTCATAGAAATATATTTCAATTCAATGGCTAATTTATCCATGCCATATAGAGTGTTCAATGTCTTCATAGATATTCTAAATTTGCCAATTTTATGACGATGTCACCCTTCAACATTAGAAAGCAATTCAAGAGGTGACAGACATTTTTGGGATTAGTGTTTCTCATATATATATAAGAGAAATAAGATACAAAATGGTAGATAACAATTCCAAACAAAACCCGGTAGAAAGCAGAATCAAAAGACCATTTTTAATTCCCTCACCGGTTTCTCCTCATCGGGGAGGCTTTTCAAAGGGAATAAATTTATTACAAAATTAGACAACATATAAATTCAAAATTAGCACTTGTTGAGTTTTGGCCTCACCATAGAAATAAAGGCATTCTCTTTACGCTCACGCTGCAATTTCGACGCGCTAGGACTTAATTTGTAGATAGCAGCCGCTAGGAATTTAATCATCAAGTTATTGGCATACATAGAGATGTGTCGGCTCATGTTTAATATAGCATATTTTGCATGTGTTATTTGTTGTCTATGCACTGTTAAGCGGTTTCTGAACATGTCATCTGTTTGCCCAAGATAGATTTCGTGACAACATTCGCATCTTATAACATAGATAACATTTCTCGACTGGCAATTCATGTTGCTCTAAACATATAACGTTCTCTCTTGACCATCTACAATAAGATTCAGTTCTTTTCCTGTTAAATAAATCTCAGAATTCTGTAAAGGAATTGCTAGTGAATGACTCCTTTTGATTTTCTTTTAATTTTGTATTTTTACTGTTTTTTTTTAATTTTGTACGATGGCCTTTAAGCTATTTAGCATACGCCTTCTTTTAATAAATTTCTTGATTGATTGATTGATGATTGAGTTCCCGATAGAATTGGCCGTAAGTGGCAGATGGGAGCCGCTATAGATTTCTTTATTTTCTAATGGCGCATGAGCTATTTGTTACTTACAGGGAGTGTGGTATAATTAGTTTTGTTTATGTGTTGTTTATGCGAAGTTAATCGTTTACGAAACATCCCACCAGTTTGTCCAATGTGAAACCTATTGAATCCGCTACAAAGTGAAGCATAAATGAAATAATCCGATGTACAGTTTAAATTATTGTGCAATAAAGTTATTTGCTGTGTTCTGTGTCTCAAATTTGATTTCTTTTCCAATTATTATACAATCGCAGCATCCACATCTGGAATGAGCAAGAAGCAAATAGATTGACAGTAGCATCTAATCTTAAATCAGAATATGTGAAAAGATTGACAATTTTCTCGGAGCTAGCTGGTTTTTACAGTGATGAAGAATTACAGCTTCATGAAAACAAAAATGGAGAGATTTAGTCGAGAGAGAAGAAGCAATTAATCATGAAGTGTGGGAAAAGCAGAGCATATACCAGTTGACAACTAGCTTAAAATTGCTAGATCTAACTTCACGCCTAATAACATGAGAGGCCTCGACACATTAATCGAGTACGAAACTTTGAGGTTAATGCCAACAAGCGATATAATAATCAAGTATATATAAATTTTAATACATGTAGAAATCATAGGTCTAATTTTGAGACCAGATTCAAGAATAATTGGAGGCTACATAATTCATTTTGTCCTAAAGATAGGAGTAGAACATTACCCAATAAGAAAGATTATAGCAGAAACAATTTTAAAAACTTGATGATGAAGCATCCCAAAATTGCAATGTCTTTGACGAAAAATCTGATTCTTTTTATGCTGACGGATGTCTCTATTTTTAACTTTTCTTCTCATAAACTTGATGAGAATTCTAAGTGTCTTCTATCTAAAGGATAAATTCACACCTAATCCGAAAAGAAATTTAAATATATTGGAGGAAGACATTTTTGACTTTAATAGGAATATTCGGCTATTCGGACTACTTCAGCGTCAAGTGAAACTTTGGACAATTTAAATCTAAACTAATAAAACTAATTTTGCCCCACTGAAAGGAGAAAATATTCATTCAGACCCTCTAATTAACATAGTGAACTCCAAATCTGAATCCTTAACCCTCATCAACCCGGCAAATCTATCTACCTATTCCGCCCACAAGACTACATATGTAGTTTTCGTATATTTTTATTGCTTCTTAATTGCTTAAAAGTGTTAATGTATATTTCAAATTAAAAATTCAAAACTCTGTATTTTGCTTCACAGAGGCGGTGAACGCATTGACAAATTCTATACATATTTACACATGATATATATTACAGTCATTTACAATATTTAATACAAGAATTTAAAAAACGCTTCGTCTTGGCCTTAGGTCGCTTCAATGCACATTGATTTCTACACATCACTGCAGTTCGTTCATCAAGGAAAATTCTCAACGGATGGTCCTCAATTTTCAACACTTCTTTGAACAAATTAACACACTGCTTGTCGCCAACTTCTAATAAAGACGAACACTTGAGGGCAGAGACCGAGTCACCAATAATTTTAAAGACTCTTCTCTCAAGTCGAAGAAGCTTGTTGCATAGATAGTCAGGGATATTACAAAATACCGGGTAAGCGTAAAGGAGAACAGATCTTATGTAAGTGAGCGCAATAAGCTTTGTAGATGATGTCTCCGTTGCAGCCAAACCGTTTCAGATTCAAAGTAAGAAAAATTCGTTTCGAAGCTTTGCGAAATATATAGTTGATGTGTTTATTTCATTTTGGATCACATGAAAATTGACATTCAAGAATTTTCACATCAACAGCGCTTTTCATGGGAATGTCGTCCGATAATCTGACAGGCACTGTAGATACAGACTTCTTTGTGACCACATCCATCACATTACTCTTGCTAAGATTGACATTAATCTGAAGTTTGTCAGTCCAGCGGAGGACATTGTCAATTTCATTCTGGAGACGGTCATTGGATTGTGCACGTATGTAATGAATGACAGTGAGATCATCGGCATATTTGCAAAAACATAAATTACTTTGTACGGGTGATAGAGAGTCCATGACAAGACAAAATAAGATAGGCCCTATCACACTTCCTTGCGCTACACCCCTTGAGATATGTTCCCACGATGAGTATGATCCATTCAGTTTTACACGTTGTTGCCTGCTCCTCAGGTAGCTGATTATCCAAGCTGTCAGTTCCATAGATTAATTTTAATCTAACACAAGCCTCAATGATCGATTGATGCGTAAGTCTATCGAAAGCTTTCGTTAAATCAATTGTAGCAACACGTATTACTACAGAGGATTGATCCAAATACTTCAGCATGCTCAGGTAAATCAGATTCAAGGCATTCGTCGCTCCTTTACCAGGTCCTGGTAGATAGGCAAATTGATTTCCGCACTACTTCTCACTTATAGCAGGTATCAGCCATTTCTTACAGACAAGTTTTTCCAATACTTTAGACTATAATGGTAATAATGATATAGGCCTGTAGTCACGTATATCAGTCAACACACGGACTTTGGGAACAGGGATAACATCTGCTTTTTTTAATATTACTGGTACACATCCATTCTCGAGGCTTTTGTTGAAGAGCATTGTAATAGCCGGCGCAAGAGCCGCTGCACCATCTCGAAATACCCAAAAAGGAATACCATCTGGTCCACACGATTTACGTTTCACCTGTTGCAACTGAAACTCAACTTCTTCTACACTGAGATGAAAGCTTTGACGCGGGAGACATTGATACATAGATATATCATATACATAATATAATATACATTGATATCCTTGATATATCAGCTCAGATTCTTATCATATGCATGTTGATCACTTGCAACGTAGGCCTACTGTTGTATTGATTACTCAATTATATGAAATTCATCTAAAATTGAAAAAGCCAAATGTAAACTTTAATTAAATTGTAAGAGAGAAATATCCGGAATCTGAGATACTATAGGTTTGACCCATCAACAACAAGTTTTGTCCCTTCAAGATTGACAAGAAGATAGTCGAGAAGAATTTGCGTCATCGCGGATTCAAGTGCATTTTTGTCGGTATGAATGCATAAACTCCTCTTCTTTACCAAATCTACTGCAAAATTTTCGTTTCAAATGCAAATTGAAACAATGACAGTAATAAAGATGCAGACTTCTCTTTAGTATTTTAACCTGCTGAGGTACAGACATTAAAAGATAACTGACAATCCCGGCACATAAAAAAGCCTGCGTCATTCTTCTTTTTTTCAAAATGACTGGTCTTTTTCGAAAGACTTCACGGCTGTCGAATGCTCTGCATTTTCAACTTGATAGAGGGGTGGGGAATGAAATCGGATGCTTAACTGATTAGTTGCAGTTGGATTTGCATAACAGGTCCTACAGAATTGGCACAGCTGGACTTTGTCAGTTGCGCTCGTGTAGATAATAAGACGAGCTACGCGAGATGAGCTGAGAAGATACTGAAGTGAGTGACCGATGTGCATCCTCGCGGGGCAAAAATAATTAAAGCGTTGGACTAAGCTGATTCACCAATTATCATTTTTATCTATGAATCGATTACCGATTTTCTGATAAACTTTTCTGATGCTAGTTGCTACATTCAATAATAGCTAATCGTTTCCGTCTTGAAATCAATACTCCAATAACATTTAATGAAGCTCTCATCAACAATAAATCCCAGAAAAACATAAAACATATCGATTATGAGATTTATCGATATATGTGTAATGGCTCCTAATCCATGGAAGAAAGCATGCCAAAACATCTTTATTGTTATCAAGAAGATAGACATTTTAATGTTGTCCACGCTATTTGTTCAAGTCCTTACTTGTTGGTTGCTACTTGCCTCTTTGTTTCATGTCTGCTGCTGTAGATCGCCATTGATTAGGTTGAATTTGCGCTAGATTTTGTCTTTTATGCTGTTGATATGGCAATTTGCATTTGAAGCGGGAACACTTCACCTCATTTCGGTAATTCTGCTGTTGGAATGTCATGTTATGTATCTCACAGTTTTGTACCTAGAAGATGATACATGGCATTTTCGAATTCCACTTGGTGTAGGCCTATTCAAGTCTGTTTGAAACAACATATTTCAGACGGCGTTGCAATGGTGAACAGCTACTCTAGATTGTACATAAACATTATTGGTATTTTTGTAGACAACTTCAACCAACAGCTCTACAGCTGTTGATTGATGAAACACTCTCATTTCCATTATGAGAGTGAGTGGCCAATAATGAAAACATTAAAGAAGCATTCAAGATTGTATCGAGCACTGTTCATAGCACTGTGCAAAAAGCACTAGAACGAGAAAGATTTAGAATTTCCCTAATAAAGATTTCGACTTTGTGAGATATTCAAATATGCATATGTAGAGGTAAATCACTATTGTTTGTAAATTTCGCATATTTTCCATATTAGTCACATTGACGGTGAAGCATTGTATGCAGTGTAATATCGAGAAATCCGATAAATAATGAGCTATACATGTATCTTCTTCAAATAATGGCCTATGATCATTTTTAGCCAAGAATAGGTCAGCAATTGCGAAATCAAATACGATAAATAGATCAAACACAGTCAAACTGCAAGATTAGGGAAGAAATCAACCTGTCCGTATACTAATGGCCATGGCTAATACATACGGTATATAGAATCTGATCAAATTGGAGGAGTTCAAGATCGCGCTATCAAAATTATATACGGATCCTCGGGCTGCAAATGTCCTAAATTAATTCCTCTTCAATAGGCCTAACGTCGACTGAAAATGGGTTTCCCATTACTCAATAAACTTGTCACAGACAAGGTCCATCCCCTGTATCAGGGATGCGGAGTCCTATCATTTTGATAGGACTCCGACTCCGGGGTTTGATAGGACTCCGACTCCGGGTGGCAAATACATATAGCCTAGTTTTTTAAAATAACTGGTAACCTACATTATAGATCATTGTAGGCTTACCTGAATCTATCTTTAGTGATCATTGCTGTATCAATTATCAATCATTTTCGATGAAGGTTTATCAAATGTGGCTTTAAGTTGTATACGACTCGGCTCTCCCACCCTGTTGATGTGTGCTTCACACGGTTTTTCTCCAGTCTCTACCAGGCAGGAAAATGCCCCATCCTTCTCCAAAAAAAATGAGTACACTTCTGATTTTAATATGCGCTTTAGAGGAGTAATCACACACGTTTAACGTGAGGGTAAGAGGTAATGTTCTCAAATAAACTAGCATTTCGTTTTTGTCTCTGATGTGACCTTTGGTGCGCAGGTGTGATCGAGGCTAGGAAGCTTTGTCTTCTCTATTAAATCACCGAGTGAAAAGACAATCCCTTTTTCGCTATCACGGTTCATTCCCTCAACTATTACAAGCTTTGCATGTAGAAGTGTCTCTGTACTTTTGTTTGACGGAGAAAGTTGACATCAAAACAGTGATCGCTCTGCACGAGGATATACAATTTGTTTGTATTATATTTCGGGTCTAGTTAAAGGCCGGAGTCTGGAGTCCTATCATTTGATAGGACTCCGACTCCGACATCGACTCCAGCAAAAATGATAAGACTCCAGGACTCCGTCTCCGACTCCGCATCCCTGCCCTGTATTATTTGCACCCAGAACTGAGCATTTATTCAAATACACACCACAGAATAATAAGGATTTCGGTATTAATTCGACTGAAGGCCATTCCCCGCAGCCATGATACGAGTTGCTAGCAGTGGATTTTCTCGAATTCATGTGACTTTGATTTTGTTATTTTGATTTTTAACTTCATCGTGTGTTCAATTGAAATTTTGATACCTCACTATTCGCAATGTCTAGGCAATGCGACTATTAAATGAACATGTACGGTTTCTATAATCATTATAAACATGGTATAAAATTCAATGAGGCCGGCTTCTATACAGCTAAAGCCAGCACGAAGCTTTGTAGGGGAAAAGGTCGTTGTGGGTTTTACATAATAGATCATTTGGTGTTGTTTACAAATTATGCACGTAGCATACACCTATCACTAACTGTCTGTCGAATCATATATCCTGTCTGTCACAACTAGCCTGGTCTAAAAAATCTCAAAATTGGAATGAAGTTCACACAAAGAGAAATAGAGAAATTGGAATGAAATTCAATCTACATTTGCTACATGGGTAACTTGTTCAGTGTTCGCTAGCGATGTTAACATTCAACGAATATGAAGAACCGAAGCTAGGTTATCACCAGAATCTGCCGTCGTACAGGATATCAGAATGCAAAATTCAGGAAAAGTAATACCAGGCCTCGATCTTAGCACCTTCCAGCCGATTAGCCTCATGCGAACGGATCGCGGCTGTCCCATGCGACTGAATGCAAAAGCACAAAAATATGACATGTTGTTCTGACTAAAAATTACAGCAGACGCAATCGCAGTTTATAGAACAGTTAGAAAAATGATAAGATAACTAATACTTCAATATACAAATTTTTTTATACAAATACTTTAATCAAAATCCTGATGGACGAGCTTGGTTTTAACATAGATTCTTCCACTGCAGTATGCAATGCAACTTATCAACCTGAGCTTATTTCTGAAAAGGAAGTCCTCACTAGACACGTTAAAGATATGAAATCAAACTTTAATATTAATGTTAGTGACAAGGACCTTAAACTACCAAAACTTTTCTGGATTCCAAAATTGCATAAAAATCCTTATAAGTTTAGATATATTGCCGGAGCCAGAAATTGTACAACTAAAAAGTTATCGGTGAATATCAACAAAGGTCTGAAAGTGATAAGAGAAAATTTCCATAGATACTGTGAGTCAATCAGGAGTAATACTGGTTATTCTTATTTTTGGAGTGTAGCCTCGACTCAAGATTTTTTGAGGGTTATTTCTAACGTGAACGTCCACTCTATGCAAGTTTTTGACTTCTCTACTCTTTATACAAACTTAGATCAAGGTGCTATCAAGAATAATATTTTTTCCATCCTTGATCTCACATTCAATTCCACTAATCGTAGATACTTGTGTGTAGGATATGAGAAGTCGTTTTTCTCCAAAATCAAATATAAGGGGTATTCTTGTTATGACGTGGACTCTTTTAAGAAGGCTATTGATTTTATAGTGTCTGAAGTCTACATTTCTTTTTCCGGTTATGTGTTCAGACAAATTCGAGGAGTAGCAATGGGAGGGAATTGCAGACCTTTACTTGCCGACTTGTTTCTGTTAAATTGCGAATTTGCTTTTATGAAACAATTGGTTAAAAATAAAAAGTTGACTAGCTATCAATCCGGCAGGGTGTCAAGTTACATCACCGTTGGATATTTTCCCCCGCCTCCTGTGATGAGCGGTCAGCAAACGCGGTGAGGGGCGATGATTGTTCCTGTCTATTGTCACAGGTGGGTCGGTCTGTTGACAAAAATCTTAGCGTGCGGTTTCCCATGCAGCCATTCATCAGGTTGCTTTCTTTGGCGATATGAAATGCCTCTAATGCTAGGCGCGTACGATTGCACTTTTCTTTCCCTAGGATCATCCATTTGATTGTGTGGTCGTTGTTTGTGCCATGCTGCTGAAGATGCTGGTGGACATGCGATGAGGGGGAATTCAAATGTTCTAATATTCGAGAACGGGCAGTTCTCTCACTCTGTCCGATGTACACTGCTTTGCAAGTTGGGTGGGAACACATGATTTTGTACACAATATGCTTAGTAAAGCACACTCCTTTTGAAATAGATGTCTCGCAGGCTAGGCATTGTTTGGGGCAATTTTGCACTTCCTTCTTTGGTCTCAAACTTCTTGACAGGGGAGGCTCGGTAGTGTAGATAATGCGGATGTCGTCGTGTAAATCAGTCTCTCTGAGTATTTTGCTCATTTGTCTTCTCTGCCTCTCGTTAAAGTAGGGAATTTTTAGGTAGGTAGTCGGTGGGCTTCTCTTTGTTTCGCTTGCGTTTCTATTTTTGACTGATAGGATGTTGTTGTCAATGAAGTTCTCAGGATAGCCGTTTCTCCTGAACGCGTCTTTCATCTCTGATAGTGCTTCATCGGCATTCATGGGACTGGTATTTCTGAGGGTGCGATGAGTCTCTGCTGTGACGAGGTTGCGCTTTCTGCTTGCGGGTACGGTAGCTCCATACGGTAGACATGCTCCACTGTGGGATGGCTTTACGTATTTCTTGTAGGTAACTTGACCATTTTCTATTCGTACCTTGGTATCGAGAAACGGTAATTCATTTTCTTCTGGTGCTTCGTAGGTGAATGTGATGTTGGGATCCACTACATTTGCGTAACTGAGTAGTTCTGTTACGTCCAATACTGACGTTCCTATGAAGAAGACATCGTCTAGATACCGTCTCCAGAAGATAATGCTCGGGAAACGTCTCAGTATTTTCCTCTCCAATTGGTCCATGAAGATCGTCGCCAGTGGTGGAGCGGCACAGTTCCCCATGGCTATGCCTGTCTTTTGCTGTCTGAATTCACCGCTCAACAGGTACCGATCTTCGTAGAGACAAAGCCGCAGGAGTTCTTCGAAGTGCTCTGGTTCCAAATCAGGGAATATAGAGTCCTGTCTATTTACGGCTTGAAAGTTTGTCGCCACTGATATCAGTCCAGGAGTTGCCTCACCGTCTTCTAATGGTATGCTCCCGTAGAGATTGGAGACATCTAATGACCCAAAATGACATTGTTTTGGAATTTCCAATTCTTTGATCGCGTTGATGAAGTCCATTGTTGAGGACAGATGGTTCGGAACGTACTTCTTGATCATTGGCTGCAAGTTTTTGGATAGAAGCTGTGCCAGGGGCCTGACGATAGAGCTTTCACTTGCGATGATTGGTCTTCCTTTCAGTGGTCCAGCCTTGTGATCTTTGGGCAGGGCGTGGGGTGTACTTGGAAGCGGCTCCGAAGATTTGCACCTTTCGATTAAGGCTTTCGTTCTGCTGGTCGGATATTGAGCGGCTATCTTCGTTAAATTACCATTGTACTTGATTTGTCGTGACGTTGGGAGAATTGTCCTTGAAGCTTGGTCATCAGCATTGAGGGAATTTCGCACTAAAGTGGAGTAGTCTTCCCGGTTAAGGCACACCAATTTCTTTGTTTTGTCGGATTGCATAATCGCCACATCCTTCTCTTTGATACCTTTAATTGTTTGCTGCTCCTTTGAACTTTTGGGCATTGTTGAGATTGTACTTGACGTGATGCGGTCGGTGGCGCTGAGGAACTCTGTAAATTGTGCAGAGTCAGCGAGACGCGGATTTCGCCATCGCATTCTCTCGTAACAAGCTTGTAACTCCGCCTTGTAGTGGAAAATTCGGTTTTCACTGGGTCTCGAAGGTTGCGGAACGTATGCGGGTCCTTTGGAGAGCAGCGTTTGTTCTTCAGCCGTGAAGATAACTTCCGTTAAGTTCGTGAAATCGTCGAGTTTCTCCACTCGGTCTTCGTTTGCTACCTCACCCAGGATGTTCGTTAACTTTCTTCTCTTCGTCTGCCTTAGTTGGTAAGCGTAATTCTTGAGGATCTTGTAGTCTGCTTCCGTCAAAGGTGTCGTGGTTCCCCTCTCCATTATCTCGCGTTGTTTATAGAGGCTGTTTATCGCGCATTGCATCCATTGTCTCGAATGTTTTTTCACCAAGATTTCACTTTCATCTCTGCTTCCTTCGATTGTATGTATGATCTTGTTTGCTGTAAGGAGTCCTCTCGGGATTATCGCTCGTCTTCTGCATTCTCTCAGGACAGAGTGACAGAGTGAGAGAACTGCCCGTTCTCGAATATTAGAACATTTGAATTCCCCCTCATCGCATGTCCACCAGCATCTTCAGCAGCATGGCACAAACAACGACCACACAATCAAATGGATGATCCTAGGGAAAGAAAAGTGCAATCGTACGCGCCTAGCATTAGAGGCATTTCATATCGCCAAAGAAAGCAACCTGATGAATGGCTGCATGGGAAACCGCACGCTAAGATTTTTGTCAACAGACCGACCCACCTGTGACAATAGACAGGAACAATCATCGCCCCTCACCGCGTTTGCTGACCGCTCATCACAGGAGGCGGGGGAAAATATCCAACGGTGATGTAACTTGACACCCTGCCGGATTGATGGCATCAGAGAATCTTCCTAATTGTGAAGTGACAATCTTTCTTATAAAAGCTCTTGTTATTCATGCCTTCATCAAATGTGAGAGTCTGACGAAGATTAAATCGAAAATTTACTCAACAGAGTATTTTTATTTTATACCCGCAAGGCTATTAGCACAAATCAACTCCATTATTCAAACTCGGGTATGGCCAACGTATTTAGAAATTTATTGATCAATGACTATGGCGAACGCAATCACACTCTGATAAGAGCATGTAAACTCGAGAAAATAAACAGTCATCTAAGTTTCCTGAGAGAATGCAGACGAGCGATAATCCCGAGAGGACTCCTTACAGCAAACAAGATCATACATACAATCGAAGGAAGCAGAGATGAAAGTGAAATCTTGGTGAAAAAACATTCGAGACAATGGATGCAATGCGCGATAAACAGCCTCTATAAACAACGCGAGATAATGGAGAGGGGAACCACGACACCTTTGACGGAAGCAGACTACAAGATCCTCAAGAATTACGCTTACCAACTAAGGCAGACGAAGAGAAGAAAGTTAACGAACATCCTGGGTGAGGTAGCAAACGAAGACCGAGTGGAGAAACTCGACGCTTTCACGAACTTAACGGAAGTTATCTTCACGGCTGAAGAACAAACGCTGCTCTCCAAAGGACCCGCATACGTTCCGCAACCTTCGAGACCCAGTGAAAACCGAATTTTCCACTACAAGGCGGAGTTACAAGCTTGTTACGAGAGAATGCGATGGCGAAATCCGCGTCTCGCTGACTCTGCACAATTTACAGAGTTCCTCAGCGCCACCGACCGCATCACGTCAAGTACAATCTCAACAATGCCCAAAAGTTCAAAGGAGCAGCAAACAATTAAAGGTATCAAAGAGAAGGATGTGGCGATTATGCAATCCGACAAAACAAAGAAATTGGTGTGCCTTAACCGGGAAGACTACTCCACTTTAGTGCGAAATTCCCTCAATGCTGATGACCAAGCTTCAAGGACAATTCTCCCAACGTCACGACAAATCAAGTACAATGGTAATTTAACGAAGATAGCCGCTCAATATCCGACCAGCAGAACGAAAGCCTTAATCGAAAGGTGCAAATCTTCGGAGCCGCTTCCAAGTACACCCCACGCCCTGCCCAAAGATCACAAGGCTGGACCACTGAAAGGAAGACCAATCATCGCAAGTGAAAGCTCTATCGTCAGGCCCCTGGCACAGCTTCTATCCAAAAACTTGCAGCCAATGATCAAGAAGTACGTTCCGAACCATCTGTCCTCAACAATGGACTTCATCAACGCGATCAAAGAATTGGAAATTCCAAAACAATGTCATTTTGGGTCATTAGATGTCTCCAATCTCTACGGGAGCATACCATTAGAAGACGGTGAGGCAACTCCTGGACTGATATCAGTGGCGACAAACTTTCAAGCCGTAAATAGACAGGACTCTATATTCCCTGATTTGGAACCAGAGCACTTCGAAGAACTCCTGCGGCTTTGTCTCTACGAAGATCGGTACCTGTTGAGCGGTGAATTCAGACAGCAAAAGACAGGCATAGCCATGGGGAACTGTGCCGCTCCACCACTGGCGACGATCTTCATGGACCAATTGGAGAGGAAAATACTGAGACGTTTCCCGAGCATTATCTTCTGGAGACGGTATCTAGACGATGTCTTCTTCATAGGAACGTCAGTATTGGACGTAACAGAACTACTCAGTTACGCAAATGTAGTGGATCCCAACATCACATTCACCTACGAAGCACCAGAAGAAAATGAATTACCGTTTCTCGATACCAAGGTACGAATAGAAAATGGTCAAGTTACCTACAAGAAATATGTAAAGTCATCCCACAGTGGAGCATGTCTAGCGTATGGAGCTACCGTACCCGCAAGCAGAAAGCGCAACCTTGTCACAGCAGAGATTCATCGCACCCTCAGAAATACCAGTCCCATGAATGCCGATGAAGCGCTATCAAAGATGAAGGACGCGTTCAGGAGAAACGGCTATCCTGAGAACTTCATTGATAACAACATCCTATCAGTCAAAAATAGAAACGCAAGCGAAACAAAGAGAAGCCCACCGACTACCTACCTAAAAATTCCCTACTTTAACGAGAGGCAGAGAAGACAAATGAGCAAAATACTCAGAGAGACTGATTTACACGACGACATCCGCATTATCTACACTACCGAGCCTCCCTGTCAAGAAGTTTGAGACCAAAGAGGGAAGTGCAAAATTGCCCCAAACAATGCCTAGCCTGCGAGACATCTATTTCAAAAGGAGTGTGCTTTACTAAGCATATTGTGTACAAAATCATGTGTTCCCACCCAACTTGCAAAGCAGTGTACATCGGACAGAGTGAGAGAACTGCCCGTTCTCGAATATTAGAACATTTGAATTCCCCCTCATCGCATGTCCACCAGCATCTTCAGCAGCATGGCACAAACAACGACCACACAATCAAATGGATGATCCTAGGGAAAGAAAAGTGCAATCGTACGCGCCTAGCATTAGAGGCATTTCATATCGCCAAAGAAAGCAACCTGATGAATGGCTGCATGGGAAACCGCACGCTAAGATTTTTGTCAACAGACCGACCCACCTGTGACAATAGACAGGAACAATCATCGCCCCTCACCGCGTTTGCTGACCGCTCATCACAGGAGGCGGGGGAAAATATCCAACGGTGATGTAACTTGACACCCTGCCGGATTGATGGCATCAGAGAATCTTCCTAATAGTGAAGTGACAATCTTTCTTATAAAAGCTCTTGTTATTCATGCCTTCATCAAATGTGAGAGTCTGACGAAGATTAAATCGAAAATTTACTCAACAGAGTATTTTTATTTTATACCCGCAAGGCTATTAGCACAAATCAACTCCATTATTCAAACTCGGGTATGGCCAACGTATTTAGAAATTTATTGACTAGCTAAATTATTGTCAAACACTTCGAGATATATAGATGATATATGCGTAATAAATTACAAGCATTTCAATACCTTAATTCCAAAAATTTACCCAGTTGAGCTTCTTGCAGATAGAAACGGAGTCAATGACAAAGCCGTTGTTTACCTCGATGTGAGACTCCAATCTAGTAGTGACGGTCTTCGAACCTCAATATATCATAAAGTGGAAGATTTTGATTTCCCTGTTGTTCTGTTGACATTTCAAGACAGTGCAATACCTTATAACATGGGAATTAATGTATGTGCCAGCCAGGTTTTACGTTATTGTCGCATCTGCTAGCATCTTGAAGATCTAATTAAACGAATTAATATGACACTTTTTGTGATGAGCAGCAGAGGATATTGTAAGTCTAAAATGAAGGCATGTACTGAGAAAATGCTAACCGGTCATAACAATTTTCTAATCAAGTCTGGATATTTCTCAGCCAGGCAGCTGACATCACAGTGCGCATTTTAAACAATAAAATTAACACTGTTTGTTTGTTTTCTTAGCATTTTTTTTTATTGGTAATGCCATTTCAGTATTTCACACATATATTTTAGTTTGTTTTGGTTGTATCCGTCTTTTGTGGTTGTTTTGTTTTTGTTTTTACTATTACTATCAGTATTACTTATTATTACACATATCATTACTGTATTGATTTTAGAATGCCAGCGGCATATAAGTTTATGCGGGCCCTGCCCGCCTGGGCTTGAGCGTTCAGGTAGAGGGGCCGAAACGCAACCAGGCGGGTACCTGCTGACGACTGGCTATTGTTTTATTTGTTTTAACGTTATGTTTTTTTATCGCTAACTGCCCTATTGTGATGAATGGACTGTGTCAGTTACTGGTCTCCATGGGGTTGACATGGTGATTACTAAGTGTCTATTTATATATAAGTTCCTAATCAATCGAGTCTGAAACTTTGACCAAGGAGATCACTTTTTAAGCGGCCTTGTACGATCTCGTACACTTAAGGGTGAAGTACAGCCCGTATAGCGCTATGTTATGGACCCCCGGGAAGGTCCGCCCGGCACGCAGTCAGATCCGTCAAGTCTTTGTGCTTAAAGACCTTCATGCATTCATGCATTTGTCGAGGATCACAAGTCAAAGGACCATTAGGGGACTAGTGGGAAGGTCCTCCACACCGATCTCGTCAAGTTTGGCTCTAAAATGTAGTCCTAGGATAGTCAAAAGTTTGACGCGCCTTGAACGTTTAATGTCTGCCGGTGGGAACGCACCACCTGTCACCTGAAGGGCAAACCTTAAGTCTTATTAACTATAAGTTTATTAAAATTATGAAACATTTAGACGTCGTTATGGGAATGTCCCAGCTTCAAATACAGGAATTTATAAAGATCCATAATTAGGAGCCAAGAGGATTTATACTCGTACATTCATAACCAAAATTTGAAGAACTTACGACAAGTAGCAGTATTTTTGACTTGCAGCAAACTCCGCATAAACCCGAAACAGCAATGCACCCCATGACACATCCAATGATGAAAATAATCAATCCGGAATTGGCTGAAATGTGGAAGTTAAGATTATTAGCATATTTTGTAAGATTGTTTATATGTGGATAGGTATTTCAAAATTTTGTTCCGTTAACAATGATAGTGTGTTCGGATAATGGTAGCTCCGCTACTTTGGGAGAATGTTAAAGTTAAACAACGGAAGTTGACGTTGATGCATAAATTCCTTAAAACCTGTCCCGTACCTGCAGCAAATGTTTCAGGATTTTTTGTAATAATAATAATAATAAGGCGTTTATTCAAGTGAAAGTGAAAATCATAAAGTACAGAAGTCATGGTATACGAATTCAAATTCTGATTAACAGAAATACAGAAACTACATCGCGATAGGACACAGTGAAATGGGTTCTGCTTAGATCAACGAATTAATTAGAAGAAGAAATTTTACTGTTCGACAAGAGGTGTGTATGGAAAGAAAGAGTTTAAGCGTCTGGATGTGAAACATAACGGCATCGAATAATGACCAGAACGAGATAAAATTTTTGGAACACATTTTTGGAGTGGATGGTCGGGAAGATTACATTTTCTGAGATAGTCAGTGGCGAGCCGCTCTCTAATCACAGCGATGTCAGGTATGATGGAAAATAATGAAAGAATAAGGGCAATTCCATATGAAAACGGAGGATGGTTCACAAGAATTTTTTTTCAAGACTTTTCCGGCAGTTTAAAGTAATCTACATATTCTGAATTTTGCACACATATTTAGCTAAATTAGACCGAAATTCGTCTACAGTCGATATAAGGACCCAAAAAGCAGACGTAAAGGACGCTCGCGGAAAAATTCTTATTTTGACTTTTCAGTTTTCATCTGCAAAACTCTGCGAATTGACTAAGAGCTTCACTTTCAAGCGATATTTTCCTAAAAATAGAGACATGTGATTTTAGGAAATTGATATTCATTATTCATAGAATGGCTTTGGTTTCATTTTATAATTACATTTTCAACGCTACGGATGCTCGCATGACGGGCGCACGTTCTGTCGATTACTAAATTTATGTCTGTTAATCAATCTTATGCTTATTTTTTTCAGGAGACTGTTAATGGATTTATATTATTATATATTTTATTATATTATATTATATTATATTATTATATTAATTATTTATATATTATTTATTTATATCTCAATTAATTTCCCGTTCTAGTTTTGCGTCATAGCGATCGTGTAACAGACACGCAATTATTTTCTTTATTTTCCAAAAAAATTCATTCAATTTTGCAACACTATCTATTATGGATTGACATAATCCGTTATTCCAATTAAGAATTTTAGCTTAGTTGTGCATGTTGTGTACTAAAATAATTTAGAAATATTTGGAAGAGCACAAAGCAATAGTGTTAAGCATCTACGAATGTAGGCTTTATTTACACTGCACGTACAAAATTCAAAGTGTTTAAATTAATCATATCGCATATTCTAAGGCGCATGTTCTCCGGCTGATATATAATTGATATGAATGAGATGAAGTATATACCATGTCAAAGACTGAAGGAACTAGCTTTAAGCTCAATTTCAATTTTGGTTTGTTGTAATTTGAACACAGTATGGACTCCCCTTCACCATGATTCGCCGTCGTGGTTCCCGTGATGAACATTTCTTTTCTGACCAGGTGTTTGTCATGAAATGTTGTCGAATAATGGACTTTTACTAATATTTGTACAATTTCCTTTCTTATTCTACCTTATCGCGTCGTTGTATATTACTTGCAGTGTTCTTCGACTTGGCTGTTCCCAGAGTTTTACCCAAATATTGCTCTCAATGATTTTTGAGGTTGATTCTTTTCATTCTCTTTATGACTTTGTTAAACGTTTGCAGTTTTTGATAGACGTTATGACATCTGACACTCGGACATTAACCACGCTCACATTATTTTCCTATATTATTTGGTCCATTCATTGACATTCCTTTTTTCTCTTAGAGACGTTGTGAAAATTCACTTCCTTCCGATTTCATCTTTTCTCTTGCTAGGCTATTCTCTATCATATGTTCACTAATAGGCTTATTCCTTATAACCTCACTTGGAATCGGAATATCACAGCTTTTTCGCCTCAGATAGTGTTAGAGATTCGAATAATAAATTAAATTCAGTTAATCAACTCATGTGGGAGCCATTGAGTAAGTACATAGTGGGTAGGATGTCGAGTCAAAAAAGGCATCTGTATACAGTGAAACTTTTTATATGAAAAGATTCAGTTTTTTGTGGTGCTATTGTTTTCAGTTCCTGCTGTCCAAAAAACTTATTTGAGCAGTTTTCAAAAAGCAAAGCTTTTGCTAATTATTCACGTGTCTATATACCATCTACGTGAAGCCACAATATAAGTAGTATCATACATGTTGGATATCAAAAGTAGTGAACATCTACAAAAATATATTTCAATTAAGCGGAAATTAGGCTGATTATTAAAGGAATTTCATGAACCACATCAAAATGCAAGTCTTCATGGAACAGTTGAGATCTTATTGTGCCTCTTCGCTGAGATTTCAAGTTTTTAATTCAATTTTCATCGGCATAATTCTGTGATTCACCTAATTCACGCTTCATTTCTTGAATCTGAATATTATTGTAGACCCATTTACATCTATTAAAGTAATCATGATCATTGTCTCTGACTACGATGTTTTGCTCTTTCAGTGGTTGTTTTTTTTGATGTGATCATGCCTAAGAAAATGCTCTTATTAATAAGGATGAGCATTAGAGTAATAGAAACTCATCGAATTGCTATATTACCTCTCCAATGTTGTCATTACATGTAGGATTTGTAAAATAAAATTCTTTCTTCTGTACTGCAATCATGTACAGAAGTCAAATTCATGTACATTTCTCCAAAAGTAAAAAAGAAGGCATGTCTCACATGTGGTACTGGGTCTCAACTCGAATTCGTTTAATAAAATCGAAACTGCATACACATTGGGGATTGAATTGATGTTGAGTTGCTACTCCACCTAATATACCTACCCTATGGTGGGAGCAATGCCTTAAGCTTTAAGCAGGTTTCTAAGAATTTTCAGTGAAGCAAGCATTCGTTATGTAACGGACGCTCGGAAATTCAATCCAATAGAAAAATTCATAAAATCAATATTCGGAGAACTGATTGTGTTACTAGATTGCATAGCTGAAACTTCTTTTATACCCGAGGTGTCAGCGTTCTATCCCTCACGAAAATTCCTCATGATTTTTTATGAGATTTTTACTCATATATATATCTCATGAAATTTAATACGGATTTGGAACGTTTTCGCATGAAATATCTCATCAAATTTCATGAGCTTTCTCATGAAAATCTCATTAATTAATTAACAGCTGCTTTTTCATACTTCAGAATTTATTTTTCTCGCATATAGATTGATTATTAAAGCTTTCTTGGCCTAGCCACATTGCCCCAAAACATGCCATGTCCACAATGCTATTTCAGTATTCGCAAAAATAGACCGCTATTTATCATGATCTTATGTTTGACTGTGATTGTATTTATGTCTATTTTCAACATCTTGCATAGTAATGATAATTGCAAAGTCAAATTATATATACATGTACATCATTTCGAAAAAATGCTGTTGCACATCGTGATGATACATCCTATATATTTCTATTTTTATCTTTTGTAAACTAATCTTGAAGATCTTGATCGATTGAATAAGCTTTCTTATGGTTATTTCCTTTCGCGGCTAGCATGCATAACTTACTACTTATAAGCTAATTTTCACGAAGACCTCATAAATGCTCATGATTTTCTCATGAACACGATCAAAGCATCATGAGAACATCACTAATTTTTTCATAAATATTTTCTTGTGAGAATATCATGAGACTCATAATAATCTCATGAGCTCTCATAAAAATCTCATGAATCCGCATTAAATTTCATGAGTTCTCATGAAAAATTTTCGTGAGGGATGTTCCTTTACTAGCTCAACAGATGAAATGAAAGCATTTTAGTTAGCATTTAGGGAACGTTTTCAATTTGATTGTTTTCAGATGACATTTTTGAGAAATCTATGATGGATACGCAAAATCAAACTTGAAAATATGTAGACGATTTCAAGATAATTATTCAGTCTTCAAATGTGAATAAAAACATGTTAATTTCAATAATTGTTGGTCAATTTTTACTGTAACAACGAACTTTGTTGTTTCCATCAACTTTTGTAGATAATCCGCTCATTATCAATTTCTTATGATTCGGAGGTATTGGAGCTCATACAAAATAAGCACCAAAATTTCAGAAAACATGAACTATCAAAACACAAATTACGAAGGAGATAGCTCAATCAAATAAAGTCTGATCAAAGTTAAGTCTGATCTGCAAGGTTTGCAGATATTAAACAGTAAACAATCGTGCTGAATTAATGCGAAATTGAGGAACTGAAGGTGTTAATAGGTCGATGGAACATGCAATTCTGATTTTTCGAAAATTAGCAATTAATAATACTTAATAGTTAATTAATAATATTATAATTCGAAATAAGAGAAAACTTCGGTTATCTGTGGCCACGCTTGTTCTCAAAGCAGAATACACCAAGAATGTGAAGTACATCAACGGGACATGCGTTATAAAGGAAGTTAGCATTAATCATTAAGAGACAATGAAGTCATAGATATGAAAAATACGCGTCTTGTTGGGACTCTAAAATGAAAAAATTCATGCACAATCAAGTTACTTATCAATGAAAGTAAATAGTAATACTGAATAACTTAAAACTGACAGCAAAAGAATAAATAATGGACAATCATGTGCATGTAATCCTAGAAACTCAACTAAGTCGGAGAAGGAATAAACGGTCCTTTTGGCAGCAAAGATCAGGTTTCATCTGACGTATTCATCTGACGCATTTAACTGAATGTCAACACAAACCGAATGTCCTGAACTCGAATGACAAAGGCTTTCAAGTCCACAAGCAGGCTAAAGATCCCCTCCATCTTTCCATCATCGAAAGTGTGACAATACGTCAGATGAAACCTGATCTTTGCTGCCAAAAGGACCGTTTATCGTTTATTCCTTCTCCGACTTAGTTGAGTTTCTAGGATTACAATCACATGTTTGTCTGTTGTTTTTTCTTTTATTGTCAATTTTAAGTTATTCAGTATTACTATTTACTTTCATTGATAAGTAACTTGATTGTACATGAATTTTTTCATTTTAGATTCCCAACAAGACGCGTATTTTTCATATCTATGACTTTATTGTCTCTTAATGATTAATGCTAACTTCCTTTATAACGCATGTCCCGTTGATATACTTCACATTCTTGGTGTATTCTGCTTAGAGAACGAGCGTGGCCACAGACAACCGAAGTTTTCTCTTATTTCGATTTATTTTCGGTATTGCACCAATCAAAGGAATATTACAATTGATACATATTAATTATTTAATACTTTTGATTGTGACCATTATACAGATTGTTTCATAAAAAATGGATCACCCTTAAACATCGCCTTAACTTCAATTTTGTCTAACTCCGCCAAACTTGAACGAATTTCCCTGAAATTTGGAAGATATGTCAGTTGTGCTTACTAATATCATTGTTGGAAATTTCAAGCATGAATATTGAGTTGTTTTCCTGTTATAGATAAAAAATAGTAGATAATTTGATCTTCATTTAGCAATGTTACACAAAATCATACCTCACTCTTATAAAATTACATTTGTTTCCTTTGTTATGTAATATGTTGTTCTACAAGCCAAAAGTTATCAAGCAAAACAAAAATAAAGAAAATCGGTCAATCAGAGCCAGTATAGCACCATTATTCATCAACAATAATGTAACTGCTACATGTGATTAACTGGACTTCATGTTCCATAGCTTCCTGACTTCGTTGCGGTGGTGTTGGCAGCACTCCTGATTGCTTTCAGCTAGAAATCTATCTCTTACCGGTTGAAAACAATACAAAGCACAAATGAACAATAACGAGATCGCATTCACAAAAAGCAAAGTGTCAACCTTGCTAGAACTAGAGTTATCTTTGCGAGCTACAAGCAAGCGACTAAATGTCCCTTACACAAATGTGCATCGATGGCATAATGATGGTGTTCGACTCTGTCGTAAAGAGGGCTCTGGCCGTCCACGCAAAACATCCAAACGTAGAGACCGCCTAATTTTGAGATTTGTTAAAGGTGATCCAAGTCTCTCGTTAACTGAGATGGCTGCACTACTCTCGTCTATTTCTAAGTCCACTATTCGTAGAAGACTTATTGAGTCGAATTTCAAGAGCTGTAAGAGGCCCTCTCAGATCGAATTATCAGATCAGCATACAAAAAGACGTCTCAGATGGGCAATGAGTCATTGTCACTGGTGAAATCAATGGGATCGGGTTGTCTGGTCTGATGAGGAATCAGTCCGTCTGAAGGATAGTGATGGTCGATTGAGATTATGGATAAAATCTGATCAGGAAATTCTGAGACATTTACATCGTCCCCGGGTACAAGGTGGTGCGACTCTACCGATTTGGGCTGGCATCTGGACCAATGGCCGCTCTGAACTTCACATACAGCAAGGAACCATGAATTCTGAACGCTATGTGAATGTTTTACGAATGAACATTGGCCAAATGACAGATCAACTTGGTGATCCATCGACTTGGTTATTTATGGATGATAATGCTACGTGTCACAGGAGTGATAGAGTCAACTTATGCAAGTCTCAATTAGGGGTTAGGACATTATCTTGGCCAGCTCGTTCTCTTGATCTGAATCCCATCGAAAATGTACGGAGTATTCTGAAACGTAACGTTCGTCGTTCACTGCTACCTACAGATGGCGTATCACAACTTACGTCACTGTTAAAAAGAGAGTGGAGAAAGTTAGATCAGTCAAAAATGTCAAACGATATCATCGAATCAATGCCTAGACGAATTGGTAATGTCATAGACAATAAGGGTAGGGCCACAAAATATTAGCTTCTTAAGAACCGTTACTGTATCATAGCTTATCAGATTATATAAGGACATTTAAATATATTAGGGACATGAAATAACATGAAAAATGCTTTCTGTATCATACTTATGTTTTATTTAGTCATATTTTAGGATGATCCACTTTTTATGAAACGGACTGTAGATTTGAGACAGAGATTGATGGATTCGGATATGTAAATCGTGAGCCAGGACACAAAGTTGAAGCATAAGTCAAATCAAAATTGCAGACCGAATGGCAAAATTCACCAAAGGAGCTTCCCGCATAAAAAGTACTTTTCCTTCCTCCACGATACAGATGACAATATAAACTTTATAAAAATTACTCAATATAAATTTTTGAGAGATCTGCAACTCAATCCCCATTCCAGCAGCCAGACCGCACTAAACCTGGGAATATTGCGCAGTCAGCATGGTTAGATTTTTTATCAAGAATTTGAAGCTCTCCAAATTCCGTGCTCACTGCTTGCAACAGACGTTAGCCAGACCATTGAAAGTTTTTAGTTCATTTGCTCGTTAATGCAAATTGTAACTCAACATTGTTTATTGGTTAAGGCCCGCTCTTCAGCACGGAAGTGAAGAAGAGTTCAGTGTTCGAGTCGGTTCGCCTGCGCAGGTTCCGCTGCTCTCATTTGGTTCATACTTGAACGTTGCGCTACGAGCGATAAATCGAGGGTGCTGTTATCGAATTGTCGGTAACAGCACAACTGATTGTCAGTTTTGCGCATAGAATTAGATAGGTCGTCACTTCTTCTGTTTGACTTGAAACGAAACATTGGAACATGTAGCGTTTATGAAATGGCACAGTCTGTTGACATTATGCCATAGCAATCGAACAATAAGCAGCCAGTTCAACATTTGACACGCCAAATTGTGCGATGATTCGGTGACTTATCAACCGGATCATACAGCAAACAGACACAGTCGGTGTCAAGTTCTACAGAGAAGTTTGTGAACGTTTCTTCGTGTGCCTGCTAACTTTTTTAATAATTATCGCAGGGCCCAACATTATCGAGAAAACTTTTGCGCAATGATCTGAATTCTTCGAATCTGAAGGAATCGTGGCGATCGGAGCATTTTGAAGGAATTCAGAGCAATCCGCAAGCGACGCACGAATAATTTTCCTATCACTGCAAGGTATTAAACATTTCTTTTTGCCCACTTAATAGGTTCCTGCATATGCCATCGTTTTGAATCAGTTTGCACTTCTAGCAAAGTGATGCGGCTAAACAATCTAATTCTATGGATTTGCGCCAAACTGACATCATCTTCTCGATGTGTGAGTTGCATGAATCATAGATATCGGACCGCGTGACCAATAATTTATGAAACCGTTTCTAAACGTTCGACAGGCTGAAATTTATTGTCTAATAGGTTTGTCGATTTGTCACAGAACGAAAGAATTGTCAAATACGAAAGAATAACGCTTGTCAAGATGAAAAGGTAACAATAAAATATCTTTGAGATACTCCGGTTATTTTGTAAGGCTGCATATCCGACAAATGGTGCCGTGACCACTTTTATGATTTCTAGCACAACGCAACCTATTTATTCACTAACCGAGTAATCTATTTCAAATATTGAGATCAGCTGATCCGCTGATAGTTATTCACTCTTTGTATGTTCTCACGATATCTTCCCTGTCGAGTTTGATACGGCAACGTGATCACCAGATACAGACAGTATTGGCTTCGAGCTTGCATTTCTCAAGACGAAACTTGAAGATATTAGGAAACTTGATCTGTTGATCATTGAATCTTACTCGGACGACTTCATCGAGAGCGATGAGCTTTTGACTCAGCTTGACTTAGAGAACGAGTTTATGATGGAAAGTCTGGGAAAATTCACGAGGTAGAGTCATATTTGTCAAAACATAGGACAATATTTGCTGATAATACCGTATGGGACAAATTATTACACTCACCAATGAAAATTCAGAAAAATCGGACTTACTTCAAGAATGTGCTTCAGATTATTTTTCATGACTTTTTCTTAGTAGAACTATTACAGACTAGGCAAATAAAGAACAAAGCATCTTGAAATATCAAAGAGATGTTTATTCCGATGTTTTTTTGGCTGCAGATGTTTTGAAACTACTTGGTGGTACATAGCCTTTTAATCATAGAAATATTAATTAATGTCATTCATATATTTTTCTGCCTTATTCCTTTGGACAGACTGTAATTGTCAAGCTCTCAGAGAAATCACGGAGTTCCATCACTCTATAAAATGTATGCAACAAAATTTCAATAGTTATTCTTGATTGTGAGCAAAATTAGAGACTCTCCTGCGGATGCTGCTTTGAAAATTGATGATCTTCTTGGAAATGCACTCAAACTAATGTTATTGAGGTTAAAAAGCCATAAACAGACGAAAACAGAAATTTTGAGATCTAAGAAATATCTGGAGAATTATTCACCACATTCGAAGAAATTAGCCTGCACCAACGACCGATGTCTGTGAGTGGACATTTTCGGGATTGTGGTGTTCTACTTTCCTCATCAACTGTGAGAAGAAGGTTTAGTGAGATGGGGTGCACATTCATAAGATTCAAGAGACTAAGTTTGGCTCCTCAAATAAAAAGGTAAGGCTCCAGTTTGATAAGCTGTAGACCTTCTCTCAAAACCGAAGGAATTCTGGAAAATAGTTTTTTTCTGTGATGAAAGTAGGCTACTGATGAGTGTCAAATGGCTACAGGAAAATATAAAGTAGATGTCTTCAAGCTTAGAGAAACCTCTCTGCATTATCCCTAG
The DNA here is from genome assembly GCA_907163375.1 of Prostheceraeus crozeri. Lineage (NCBI taxonomy): Eukaryota > Metazoa > Platyhelminthes > Polycladida > Euryleptidae > Prostheceraeus > Prostheceraeus crozeri. The sequence goes on from CAJQUW010009317.1 coordinate 81,604, forward strand.
TCATTGTGACAGGCATTCAATCAAATTGATGATGTGGAGGAAAAGTCATCAAAGTCCTAGGAGACTCCACACAGTGGACGGTATGATGACTAAGCACAGAATTAGATTCATCTGCGCGCGCTTCGAAGCTGATAAACAAAATATTTAATTCTGTATGACTAAGACTCAACACCTCATAGTTATGGAAACATAAAGATATCTTAGCTTTGAGATTGGCTTGGAGCCATTGATAACTGCATGTTTATGTATGACATGCACCTTATCACAAGGCAAACCTCATCAACGATTGACTGAGCTCTAAAAGTTCTGGCTCCTGGCCAGGGAACTCCCTAACTTCAAACATTTGGAGACTATCTAGGGATTAGTTAAGGCAATATTTATTGATATCGCTATCTGCACAGGACAGGAGCTTATTGCAAAACTTAATCAAGTTGAACTCTGTGATATAAAATTCATAGAGATATCTTCGCCCGCTACAAGTCACATAACAAAAGTTGCGGAAGTGATTCGCTGAAAAGGTGGCTAATCCGAGTGGACCTATCATTTTGTGAGTGTTTGATTATCAAATCTGATGAACTTATGCCAAGAAAAAGTTCTGAAGGATGAAAACGTATCTTATGCATGATTTTGATTTCTTAGAAAGCTGGCAGCATTTGGTGATTCCGTTATGTTATCTCATGCGATAAGTAATGTCATAAATCCTACAGGCACCTTTTCTGTGTTTCAAGCTTAATGTTATTTAATTTTGGAAAGATAATTTTCTTCATCAGAATAACAATGTACTATACCTATATTACCTATACTATTAATAACAAAGTAGAATATTCACATTGCGCAAGATATGAATGCGATTTGAAACTCGAAAGGGTAAATATACAAGAAAATCATGACTGAGTGTAATAATTTGTGCCATTAGTTCAAAGGTCCCGTGATTACTTGCAAGAGTTTACCAATTTAATAAAAAAGAGAGCATATGAGTTCATGAAGAAAATTAGTCTCCGAGTAGTCTTGATGTGATGCAACATTATTCTCTGACTTCGATTGGATATTGATGGCGATGCTTGAACAGGATATACTGAGTACCCGAAAGAGATTGCATTTGTGCAAGCATCTTCTTGCGATTTTTGATGTCCTAAATAGAACATTTTTTACAAGTATTTACACCATTAAGAATTTGATATCAAGGATTGCAACAGGTGATACTTAATCAATTACTGATTGTGTAATTGAGTTATTTTGCACAAATACCATGTCCATGATCAAGAACACTTTCAAAATTTGAAGCGCAGACAGACGTCTGGACAATGTGATCAAAATGCATCAACTTAGCAAGTTTATCATTGAAGAGAGGCCTACATTTTTTAAATAGGAATTTTTGAAATGTTACACTGATAGACTTTGAAAATTGTTATTCAATCGCATCTGATAGTCATCACACCATTCTTTAAAATGACAAATTTCAAGCATTTCACCATTCTTTCAAAATTGATTCCATTTCTTGTCAGACGCTGTCAAGGGAAGGCATATGTAAATCCACTGGTGAACATTCTATCGTTTCTCTGATTAAGTGGGAAGTTATTTGTAGAGAGCCACAATTTTTGCCAAGGAATTTCTTCATATCATGAGCCCAACTGTGCCTCTGCCTATGACGTTGAAGACATTCGGAGCTGGCAAGTTTCTTTATATCGACAAACACAATATTTAAGCAGATTTTAGTCACATTTAACCCCATTATGGAATGCATCTTCAGCATCCGTGATCAGAAGCATGATTGCCTCACACAAGCACGCACATAGGCTTTGCAAAGTCGGACTTTGGGTTTTGGGTCGACCTTGTGCAAGTGATACAAAACTAGGGTTTTATATACAAAGCTTAGGTCTTCCATTAATACTGCATATATACAAATCAAGTTACAAAAATTAATATTTTGATTTGAATCTTAGGAGAACTGCATGATAAGAGCATAAAACTCTGATTTTTTATTAAAATTTCCACTCAATTCACAGAATATTTCAAAAATAAAATGTTTTTGATCATTAGCTATTTCATTCTGGGCTTGAAAACTCCGCGCATTGAAACCTTGTACAAATGTTGTACTTTCTGCAAGCTTGCATGTATTTTGTTACATTTATGCATATTGAATTTTTATATAATAAATTTCATATGCTTTATTTCTTCGCAGCTATCCACACCCTTTAACTGTCTGCCATAGACGACATTCCAAAAGTGAATTCATTCTAATTTCATGTTTTAAATATGTTTAACCATGCACTTAAACAGCTATAATATTTATCAAGTTTGTTTATATTTCTGAATCATAAAATGAAACAATTGCTTTGTTATGAGCAATGTGTAATTCAATCATACGTGTATGAATCAAAGATATTCAGTTGGTCAGTCTATTAGTGTAGGTTCAATCATTAAAGGAAAGCTTTATAACGTAATTCATACATGAACTAGGCTACTAATTACAGTTATTGCAATAAAAATAGTTTCCCATTAATACCACATTTCTCCTTGGTCCAATAGGAATTTTGGCCTATAGAAGAATCTTTATGTCAGCACAAAATACAAAGATTGCACTTCGTTCACTTGATTCTACTCATTTATTGAAGCATGGGCTTGCGTTTGGCCCAAAACTTATATTGGGTGTCCTCATTACAAGGTTTTGCCCAAACTTGAGCTGTGCGCATTTACTTACAAAGTAGATATCGCTTTAAGCGAAAACTTCAATCTGCTCCCTATTGGATTTACCTGTCCTTTTCCTTGACCCTGTCTGACAAGAAAAAGAAACGGGTAGAACTCTGATGACGCGAAGATTCGTGATAGCCATGGGTGTACGTTATCCTGTGAAAGTCTCACCTTTGGCCTCGTTCATTGCAGAAGCTCGTTATGGCGACTGGACTTATAATTCTTGTTTGACATTCTAAGAATGATCTTGCTTACTTACTTCCCCGATTTTCATCCTTGTCCACGTTGAACGGGGTGAGACGGTGTTCTGATGGCGCGCCTCCACTCCTGTCGATCGTAAACACATTGCTGTATTCAGATTCAGAGCGTGAATTCCTCGGAGACGATTTACGACCATGCTTTCCTTGGTCTTCCTCTCAGCCTTCCACCTTCGACCTCCAACTGGAAAGATCTTTTCGTCCAGTCATTCTCTTCTAAGAATAAGTGGTCATACACCGCAGTCTTCTTCTCCGTATCACATCGGAAATACATTCCAGGCTCATCTTCTTTCTTAGGTCTTCACTTCTGTGTCCATCGGCCAGCTTCACACCGCACAATCTTCTCACCATTGCCTCTTCTGTTCCTTCAATCTTCACGATCTGATCACTTTTCACGGTCCATGTCTCACTCCCGTACACCATCGCGCTACGGACACAAGCAGAATATACTTTACCTTTCATTTTCAAGGTGGGAGCTTTGGATGTTAGGAAAGGTGCAAGGTCATGGAACATCTTCCATCCACACCTTACTCTCGAAGTCAGTGGAAGGTCGGATCCCTGCGGCACTCAACACATCACCAAGGTAGCGGGACTTAACTGAGCTGAAGCGGTCACCGCCCACACTTAACTCATCAAACTCACTCGGAAGATCTACCTGAGGCTGTCCTGAATACCCTGGACACACAAAATGAGACGCAGTTGCGTTTAAAGTTCACTTTACACCACTAAATCGTTTGTGGATCCAGCGGTCGCACACGCCACATATGATGGAATTTGAGCAAACTCCGCATGGCCACTCTCCAGACTCTGCTAGAGGTAGATTGCATGGCACCATGATCTTCGTCTTGTCAACGTTGACTCTCATTCCTTTTGATGCCAAACTTGTTTTCCAGGAGGACAACTTCAACCTCAGGCCTTCAACTGAGGTATCTATCAACACTGGATCATCAGCATAGAGCAACTCCCATGAGAGACCAACACGAGCGCTCTTCATCACCCGATCCGTAACAATGGCGAACAGAAGAGGGCTAAGAACAGATCCCTAATGCACTCCTACGTTCACGGGGGGAATTATCAGTGTCGCCAACTCGTGTCCTAACAAATTTTCGAGTGTGCTTGTATAGTGACATCACGGCCGTATTCCAAGAATGATCCCGAGAGTAATGGACAAAAGACCGTTCCAGGACACCATAAAATCAAAAAAATTAGTACTTTTAAAAACGACATAAATTTATGAATTTAGTCCCTTTTTCAGGTTTTTAAGACCTAAATTCATGAATTTAGTCCATTCAAAAAGTACCATTTTTTGAAAAATGGTACTTTTAAAAACGACATAAATTCATGTATTTGAACCCTTTTTCAGGTTATGAAGACCTAAATTCATAAATCGGCTAAAGCCAGAGGAGCTTCGCTCCGATTTGGGCGTTTTTAAAAATACCCAATTTTTCAAATTTTTCAAAATCTCAAATTTGTGATTATGACATTTTTCACCCCCCAAAATCATGACCGTTCTAGGACACCGAAAATCATAAAAGTTAAGAATCTCAAATTTGTGATTATGTCATTTTTCACCCCCGCCAAAATCATGACCGTTCAAGGACAGCGAAAATCATAAAAGTTGAGAATTTCAAATTCATGAATTTTATCCATCTTTCAGGTTTTTAAAATATATCATGTGACTAGCGGGACATCGGAGATGTCTTCCAGGGCTTTGCCGTTAAAAATATTTCTTTAAAAATGGAAGAAACAAAAGTGGAAGGAACTTCAGAAATGGAAGGAACAAAAATGGAAGGAACCTTAAGAAATGGAAGAAACAAAAGTGGAAGGAACCTTAAGAATATATCCTTCGTTATCTCAATTAAACTTTTACGGAGCAGCGTGTCTTCTTTCTTTCTTTCTCTCTCTCTCGTTCCTGTCTGTTACAAGAATATTGTATTCACAATGACATGCATTATTTAAAACAATTGCTTGTCTTCAATGAGAATAATTCCCATATGCTTTTAATAGAATGACCTTGAACGCTAATGGAAAAATACACCAACTGTCGCGCCATGTCGACACATTTATCGACAAACTTTCTGACATCGGCGCGACAGTTGGTGTATTTTTCCATTCAAGCAATGTCGCATGAATGATTGTTATGGAAACCCAAAATGAAGAGAAATGCTCATTCATTTCTCTTCTCTCTCATATGTCTATTGTGTTTAGATTGTATTTGTTCTTTTGTTCTCATAGTGTGAATGAGATTTCACAACTCGCATTATGCGCTATTGTCTGTGATTTCCTTCACCCCTATCAGCTGAAACAATTTTAGCAGCTGCTACACGCTAATTCTTTTGAGAAAGTTCTGAAATAGATTTTATTCCATTTAAAATGAGAAACATTAGAGACATTCTAAAAATATACGGCAAACAAAACCACATTAAATTTCAATTTAAATGAGATTGCTAAGCAATTGGGAATAAAGAACTGACACATATTGATGAGTAATGACTTACTATTGATAAAAGATGTACGAAACACCAACTTTACTAATACAATGCAACAATGTAACGTTTAAATTTAGATTAAATTAAATCATTTCAAAATTGAATAAGTAGTAAAGAAAGACATCATTAGAGACCAGTTTTAAATCAATACCCCTCCCCCAAGTAGTAAGGAAAGTCATCATTATAAAAATGTTTTAAATCAATACCCCTTCTGACTAAGTAGTAAGGAAAGACATCATTAGAGAACAGTTTTAAATCAATACCCCCCCTCTGACTTCTAGGGGCTCCCTTAAGAAATTTTTTTATTATAAAATGAGCAACATAAATGAGTTTTTGAAATTATATGGAACACAAACGACAACGAATTTCGACCTAAAGAAAATCGCTAATCGATTAGGAATAAAGAATTTTCATGTTCTAATGAGAAACGAATTACAATTCCTAAAAAATAGGCCATCAGGAACCTTCAGTTCCCGGAACAAAGTTCCATCAATAACTGTAAATTTCATAACGAATCTTCACACTTCAGACCAAAACGGCGTACATTGGTCAGCAGGCGTTAAAAATCATCAGCAAAACTATTATTTTGATTCATACGGTTTGCCCCCTACAAATGAAGTAAAAGAATTACTTGGAACGGGAACATACAATACGTTTCAAATTCAAAAACCGGGAACAACTTATTGTGGACAATTATGTCTTTATGTTTTATTTAAATTACAAAAAGGAGTACCATTTCTAGATATTATGTTAGAGTTAAACAATCTATAACTCAAGCGAAGCTAGCTAATGCGCCACCTAAAGGTTAAAGCTCTGTTTTCTGTAATTCATTTTGATAAAAACGGCCTCTGATATCCTCATTATCTAAATCTTTAATTTCATAAGTAATCGGATAACTTTGATTTATTTTAGAAACTTCAAATATTTCTTTAGTCCAATAGCCAACAAAGCCTTTTTCAAATTTGTTCTTATATTTAAATATTCTAACTCTATCTCCAATTTTAAATTTCGGCTTAAGTTTCTGCAAATTCGGATTACTCTCATTCGAATAATTATTCTCGAATATTTTCTTTCGTATTAAATCAGGGTCGTCAGAAGCATTCTTTGGGGTTTCTTCAATACCTGAATGAACTTTATTATTGTACTGCTCTACAATTCCTGGTAATATTTTTAACCATTTCTGATTTCCTTGCTGAGTAAATTTCTTGAAAATTTTATTTTTTAACGTCCGATTGAATCTTTCTATCACTATAGCTTTTCCTGCGTTTTCAGTTGAATAAACAGTTTCAAATAGTGGCTGAACGTTTCGGTTATAAAATTCCGACCCTTTATCAACAAACAATTTTTTTGGCTTTCTATTACTTTCTTTAAAGATTTCTTCAAACGCATATTTAACTGAAAGGCCACTTTTATTTTTTAAAGGCTTTACCCAAGCATATCGTGTATATAAATCTATAACGGTCAATGCGTATTTGTAGTCAGACTTTGTCTTAGAACCTTCGGTTCGGTCCCTTTCATTCGGCATATGAATAAGATCAGCACTCCAAATATCATCTTTATTAAATACTTTTACTTTTAATAAATATTTAGGCTTTCTATATTCTTTATGAATTTCAGATGCATAAACGTCTGAATTATGATTTTCATTTAAACCCTGACCGAATAATATTATAGCTTGTAAAGCTTTCTTAACAAACATTCTTTCAATTTTTTCTCTAAATGTAGGATTCTGAATACTATCTAATTCTTGAATCATCTTCTTATCAGCTGCATGACGAGAACTTCGATCATGATTTCGATAAGCTAAATCATGCCTGTAAGCGGCGGCATCTACTCTATTTATTGGTTCTTCACCTGGTTTCGGATTATTATTCTCATCTAGTCTTATATCTAATCGAGTTCCTGGACCAGTATATGAATCACCAGGAAGATGTTTTTCTTTCGAATATTTACTCCAAATAAATCCAGGAAAGTTTTCTAATGTTTTTTGTATGTCACCACCGTAGGTAGTAGCCAAACTTTGTTTGTCGTCGTTACCTTCATAAATTTTACAATTTGAGTTTTTATTTTTGTTTAATAGATAATTAAATAAATCTAAATTAGAAATTTTTAATTTAGTTAAATTTTCGGAATTTGTGGAATTTGCGGTATCCATTTTTAAAGATAAAAAACTTTTAAAAGATAAAAAAAATTGTTTTACCGAAAAGAACCAAAGGTCCTGAGGCTTTAGCCGATCGGAGCGAAGCTCCTCAGGTTATTACCGAATCATACTAGGACTTAGATATATTCCAGAACCATCTTTAGTTTCTTTAATTTCAATTAAATCATCAACATTGTGGAGAATATTTTTAAGAACTCGTTTTCCTTCATCAACTAATTTTAATTTACTAATAAAATTATCTACTACTCCTTTTCCTTCGGGCGAAGCCCTGGAAGACATCTCCGTTGACCCATGAACCGATGTCCCTTCACCCCTAGCAACTTTTTCTAACTCTCTATTATGTCGTTTTTGTTCTTCTAATGCTGCCTTCTCTGATTTATTTTTATTTACTGCTTGGACAATACCAGCTGTCCCACCTGCAACACTTCCTGCTGCAGCTATGCCTCCTATTATTAGTGGAATTAATGGGAGAATACCGCCATTCTTTTCTTCTTGTAATTGAATATTCTCTATCATTGGTTTACTTATGTAATACTTTTTTTTGTTAATCGTAATAGTTTTAGGGGTATTTTTGTCAACAATATTACGTAATTTTAATTCAACAGTTTTATTATTAATATTACTTTTCGCTTGCGACATTTTTAATAAAAAATTTTAAGTTATCAAAAATTTAAATCTATTCTAGTTATGAAAAAATTTTAAGTTAAGAATTTTTAATCTATTCTAGTTATGAAAAAATTTTAAGTTAAGAATTTTTAATCTATTCTAGTTATGAATAAATTTTTAAGTTATCAAAAAAAATTAAATTAATTTATTCTAGTCATCTTCCCATTAAGAACTTCAATAGAATATTTTGTATCTTCTAGCAATAAACCATAAACCATCAATGAAGTTGTGGAATCTTTTTTTTCAATATTAATTGTTACATCACAACCATTTTTAATAATATCTTCTGATTGTGCACTTAAATCGAAGCAGAAAATTGGATATAAATGTCTCCAATCTCCAGGAGTTAATTGTGGTTCAACTCCAAATTCTATACAAAGATTTCTATAAGAATCATATCCTTCCATAAATTGATTATTGGTATCATCGAATCTTAATGGATCAATTGAATATCGAGTTTGATTTAATGAAACTTGTAAACTTCGAATTGTATTAATATGGAAGATATTATTGTTCTTATCAAAACTTGGAGAATTATTTCTTTGAAATGTTAGTAATAAATATCTTGGAGTATTCGCAGTTCTAGTAAAATGCCAGTTAAATCTTTGTTCGGAAAAAGTTACTGAACTAGCAGTTCTCTTTAGAAAATTAACTGGAATTGGTTTGTTAGTATTTAATCTTTTTGCAATAGCTGATTCAATTTCTAAACTAGGAGTAATATGCTTAATCCACCATTCAAGTCTATCAATTTTTAAATATGTTTTTTTCCCAGTCTTACCAAAAAAGATTAATTCATTATTTGCTGTACGATGAATTATTAATTTAAATTTTAATTGATATGATATTTTATCATAATCTAAATATCCGAATAATGGAGACAATGACCAATTTACTGTCTGTTTACTTTTTTTGTTAAATTCACGTCTTTCTTTATATGCTTCATTATTTGTTTTATTTAAATGTTTTGGAATATTTTCTACATCTTTCGCAATTCCTGCGGCATCTGTTCCAGCGTGAGTTAAATCATCAATAATTATACCATCATTAGTATCAGGAAACCAACCTTCGATTTCATACTTTTTATTATTTTCACCAATTGTTATAAATCTAAGCATTGTATCAATTACACCTGGGGAATCACTTATTGTTTCTATATTTTGAGTTGCAACATCTAAACGCATTTGTGTAAATAAACTTGGGAAAAAATTATTCTCTAGTGTAATATTATCGGTATCTGGTAATGGTGTTGTAAAATTAGCATCACTATATAAAGAATATTCGCAGTGTAAAAATGAATCAGGTAAATATAAATAACTCTGCTGATTATCAACTTCAAAGATTAAATCTCCTCCAGTGTTTACTCTACTGGAAGATCCGGGATTCATAGCAATTCTTATATAGTCATTCTTTTTTTGATTGTAACTGGTGAACGGGGGATCATCTAATCTAAATTTATTTTCGATAAGCGAAGACATTTTTATAAGAAATAATTTGACTTTTTGTTTTTCTCACAGATAGAAAAAAAATTTTTATTAAATATAATTTTAGAATTTTACTAAATATAATTTTAGAATTTTACTAAATATAATTTTAGAATTTTGCTAGACCAGCTCCACTACAGCTTTGCTGGTTAGACAGAAGGTTGCTGCTCACGCCATTACCTCTTATTTCTTCAATTGTTTTTTCATTATGTTTACTATCAGACGGAGCTCCGCTCCTCAAGGTTTCCCCAACAGCTATGTTAGCAATTTTGTTTTTTGTTTCATCTGAAAGTTTTTTTAATTTTTTTAGTTCTTCAGAATCATTCTTGAGTTTACGAATAGCTTCTAGTTGTTTTAATTCGTTTTGTGATTTAACAGCATTTGATATTGCACTAGCTGTACTACCTATAGCAGCTGCTCCTTTTGCAGCAGATGTAATCAAATCTTTATTATTTTTAATTAAGTTAACGATACTACCAATACCAGAAAAGATGCCATCCCCTTCTTTTTGGACGGTTTCTCTATTATCATAATGATAAACAGGATTCATACGTGGTTCATGAGCAATTTTTTGATTTGAAGCAAAATGTTTAAGATTGTGTTTATAAATTATAGGCATTTTTTAGTAATAAATTTGACTTTTGGGAAAAAAATAAATTATAAAAAATGTTTATTTTTTGTTCTTAACTTTTACAGATTGGGTTTTTGGTTTAACTTTATCAGGAACCAAACCTGCATCAATCATTCTTTTTATTCTATGATTTTCTTTCATAATATTTCTTTCTTTTATTAACTCTTCTAATTGTTTAATTCTTTTAAAATTATTAGCTCTAATTTTATCCATTTTTAAAATTATATACTTTTATATACTTTTATATATTTATACTTTTTTTATTTTTAAAATTATATTTATATTTTTGTATTTTTTAAATTATATTTATATTTTTTTATGATTTTTATTTTTTGTAGGTAAAAAATATTTAAATTAATATTTACAATACTCGTTTAAGATTTACGTTTGTGAATGGACAACAACTTCGAGATAACTTTATTAATTGCCTGTTGCACTTTATCTATTGCGTCAAGCAGCGTGTGATGTACTTTAATTTCTCTTCTATTAACTTGCATTTTCTGCTGATTAATCTTCAACGCCGTTTTAAGAGCATTTAACTTAATTTTAAGAACATCTAATTGTCTTTTAACAGCATCTAACTGTTCTTTATTTTCTTTAGAGTTTTCTTGTAAATTTTTCTTTAATTCATTTTCTAAATTGATTTTAAGAGTTTTCATTTTATCAACTTTTTCATTAAGTGAGTTTACTTCATTTATTATTCTATTCATCTTTTTCATTTGTTGAGTAATTTTAGAACTCAATTCATCAACACTTTTTTGGAATGTAGTTTGTAACTGTTTTAAATTTTTTTTAATTCTTTCAGGTAGTTTTTCTATTTCATCTTCTAATTGTTCTTTTAACATTTTTATCTGATGTTTATTTTTAATGACTGCAGATTTTAAATTTAAAGAAAGTAATATTAAAATTTTTGATTGTTCTGAAATCTTTTTAAAAAGTTTTGCTATATCTGCTTCTAGCTCTCTATCCTTTTTATCAAGTTTTAATATTTTTTCGTTTAATGATTTGTCATTAAGTTTAAGCAACTTTAATTCGTTCATCAGCGGAACCAAAACATCGTTTATATATTTTTCTTTTAATTCATTGATTTGCGTATCAACATATTGTTTATTTGTTAACTCTGTATTTTGTTGCGGAAGAATAGAAAGATGCAATGGACCAGATAAAACGTCTCCAGTTTTCATAATATAATTTTCTATCTCTATTTCTAATTCACGATTATTCGGGATATATGCACCTCCACCAACATTTGGTAACATCATTTTTAAACAATAAAAATAAAATTTTTTTCTGATTATAAAAAATACATAAATTATAAAAAATAAAATTTTTCCTAATAAAAATAAAAAAAATGGAAATGACTCAAATTTGTCAAGTTTGCTTTTTTAAATCAAACACTATTATATTCTCATATGAAAAACACACCATGTGGTATGCATATGAATCAATTACAACCTAATAATATACAACCTAATAATATACAACCTAATAATATTCAACCTAATAATATTCAGAATAATATTCAACCTAATAATAGTATTCAGTATAATAATATTCAATCAGAGCAACCATTACAAAGATTAAAGCATTTATTTATTTCAGATAAAGAACAAAATCTTTATACTGCTAGAATAAATACACCTAGGCAAAATACTGCTAGAATAAATACACCTAGGCAAAATAATAATAATAATTATTTAGCACAAAATAATAATGTAGCACAAAATAATCCTTTTGTTCAAAATAATAATGTAGCACAAAATAATTATATTGATAAAAATCAATTTGTTGAAAGTAATAACAAAAAAATATGTTCCGGATGTAATAAAAATATAACATCAAAAAATTTTGCACGTCATTTAAAATTATGCGAACAACCAGAAGAGGTTAAAAAAAATAAAAAAGATAAATTAAAAGATCAGTTATGTCGTAATTGTAATAAATATTTTACAAATCAAGGAATTACTAATCATTATAATTCTTGTATAAGTTCTACAAGACAATGTACAAGTTGTCAAATTACTAAACCTAAGACAGAGTTTTATGATAGTAAATATCAGTGTAAGGATTGTTTAAAAGAAAAAGTTAAATGTAGAGGTTGTCAAAAAATTATATTAAAGAAAAATTTTCAGCGACATGTAACACTATGTCCAAAACTTAATCAACATAATAATCAACATAATAATCAACATAATAATCAACATAATAATAATTTATGTCAAAATAATAATTTATATTAGTATTTCAACTAAAATAGTTGTATTTCAACTAAAATAGTTGTATTTCAACTAAAATAATCTTATATATATTAAAATATTATTTTTTATAAAGAATAAAATATTATTTTATTAAAATATTCTTAAGCATTCCGGAAGAGAGGAGAGGTTCGGAACATACTTCTTTTGAGTATAGGAACAAAAAGTCCGACACATTCCGAAGGTTCTACAGAGGTTAAAAACGCTCATAAGAGTGTAAGAATGCGAGTCCGGAATTAAAAAAATAATAATTCCTAAATTTTTATTTTAAAAATATTAAATGAATAAAAACGAAAATTTGGAAGATTTATATTCACCGGTTATAATTAAAAGTAATAAAAGTAATAAAAGTAATCTAAGTCGTCATAAATCTCTTAATGCAATAAACGAAATAATAAATAATTATATGAATAACACTGAGTTTCAAGATACACTAACCCCTCAAGATCCGAATCTCAAAGATATTAATAATATTGTAGAAAATCCTATATATAATACTAAATATAATAATAATATAGATAAAAATATATATAATAATATAGATAAAAATATATATAATAATATAGATAAAAAATATTTAGAGCCACTACCCCCTAATTCATCTCTTAATAAAAAAATACCACAATCAGATCTTACACGTCTTTGGAATTTTTTAAAATTTCATTGTATAAAAATATTGTTAGCATGTATTTTAATATTTTTTATTTATCATCTTGTTATATGTATTGGAAATCAATGGGGTTACTTTCTAACAGAGGAACAAAAGAGAATAATTTTTTATAACCAAGAAAAAAAACTTTTAAAGGATGGAAGACTGAGGAGGATAAGATTAAGGATAAAACTAATAATAAAAATATTAAACAAGGTAAAATGTATCAAGAAAATTTACATTTCATTGTTTACGGTAAAACTGGAAGTGGTAAGACTACGTTTATTAAAAAATATATAAACCAATATTATAAGGACGATACAAAAGTACATATTTTTTGTATGCATACTTCTGAATGGCCAACTTTTACAAACGTCTATAATGATAAACAATTAGATGAGTTACAAGATATGGAAAGTTTTGCTGGTACACCTGAAAATAAATCTTTATTAATTTTAGATGATGTTGCAAGTTTATCAAAACAAAAAAATATGTCAGAAATATTTACAAAAGGAAGACATCAAAATATTCAAATAGTTGTATTAGCTCATAAAGCTTGTGATGTAGATAATAAGATTAGAGAAAACATTCAAACATTTTTTACAACTACACAAAATAATGCAGCATTCTTTAATGATATCAATAAAAATTATAAAATGAATATGCCTTTATCATATTATACACAACATAAATATGGAATAATACGTGTTGACACCATAAGTGAACATATGCAAGTATATGATAAAGACTTGAATATATTAGTAGATACCGAACATGAAATCTATAATAACTCTCAAGATTTTGATATTAGAATGTATGCAAATACAAAACATTTATCAAATCAAGTTATAGAACAAATAATTATCTTTTTAGAGTCTGAAGCAAAAGTACCACTAAAAATTATTCCTGATACATTTTATTTTTATTTTGATCATTATTTAAATGCAAAATTTGGTATACCAATACCAAAAAGATTACAAGATAATGAAACATTAAACTATTTAAAAATTGCAATAAATGATGTTAGAAACGGATTAAGAAAAGCAACACCAATAATATCTGATGTTAAATCTACATTTTCTGATGCCAAATCTACATTTGTTGAAGCCAAAAAAACATATAATGATATAAAACCATTAATAAATGGTGTAAGTGAAATACTTAATAATTAAACAAATTTATCATAATCAAACCGAAGGTTCTAGGGCTTCGCACGATTTTGCAGATATATTAGAATTTTTCCATTATATATATTTAGAATTTTTTTTCTCTAAAAAATTAAAACAAAAATTTTTTTTTTAAAAAAAACTAAAACACAAATTTTTTCTTTAAAAAATAAAAAAATGGAAAATACCAAGTTTTATTGTAACTTATGTAAAAAAAAGTTGCAAACAAAAAGAAGTTATCAATCTCATCTACAAAGTAAAATGCATTTACAAAATGTAGAACGAGTTGATGAAGGAAATATATTAAAATTAAATAGTTATAAAAACTATCTAGAAACATTGCCTACTGATATAAAAGTTAAAAAAATGTTTGATGATTATTCACATTCGGAATATAAAAAAGTTTTTAATAGTGAAGATGAAGCCGTAACAGATATAAAATATTTATTTAGCGATACTGATGAATTTAACGAAATAGATGAATTTGATGAAGCCGTAACAGATATAAAATATTTATTTAATGAATCGGTTGAATATAATGAAACCGATAAAACTTTTTCTGATATTCTAACCAACTTTTATAATATATTTAAGAAATCTTTCAAATGTTATATGAATGTAGAAGTACATTATACAAAAAATGGATCTGATGGAATTCCTGAAGAAATAATACAAGGACATTTTACAAATTCACAAGAAATACATAATGTAAATGATATACAACCCATATTTGAATCGATGATACTTAAATTAGAAAATTGTATAATTGAAGCCCAGTTACGTGAATCTGGTTGGAGATTTGTTAAAATAATATCTAAGAAAATAGTAATTGATAAATATAAAAATAATACTGGTGGTAGTTATGTTCCTTTACCTTTCAGTTCACCACAATTAATCAACATAAAAAATGAAGATGATTATTGTTTTCTGTGGAGTATTATAGCACATTTACATCCTGCAAAATATCATAAAGAAAGACTAAGTCATTACAATAAAGAAGAATACATAAGTGAATTTGATCTTTCTGATGGCTTAGATGAATTTCCATATGATTATAATAGGTTACTAAAGTTTCATAAAAAGAATAAAAATTTAATTGAAGTAAATGTTTTTGAATTAAATGTGAATTATGTTTCTATTGGTAAAATTACTCCACTTTACTCAGATTCAAAAAAATTTTATTTGAATAATAAAAATTTATGCCAATCAGAAATAGTATATAATGATAGAGGAAATTACATGCATCATAATATTTTTTACCAAGGAAATATAATATGTACTGAAAAATTTGAACTTGTTAAAACACTATCACCAATAATGATTAATCATAATAATTATAAAGGACGTGCTGATGATTATAATTACAAATATTCATCTTTATCTTCAGAATACCAACAAAAATTAGAAAATTTAAATAAAAGTTTACAAAAATGTAAAATAGATTATCAACAACAAACAAAAATGTTACTACAAGAATATCACCATAAATATCAAAATAAGATAGAAACAATTCAAAAATTAAATGAAGAAAATAATAAAGAATCGGCTAAAGCCAGAGGAGCTTCGCTCCGATTAAATAATGAAGAAAATGAAACCAATCAAAAAATAAATGAATCTTTAAAAAAAATGTCTACAACAATATAAAGAACAATATGATAAAGAATATATTTATCAGCTACAAATATTAAATCAAAATTATTATCAAAATACATTTAATCTTACAAAAGAAATTAATGAAACACATGAAATATATAAAGATGAATTTGTAAAATTAGAACAGTCAAAACAACCAGCACAAGCGAATATATTATATTATCAGGGTCATTTTATATTGTGTAAAGATGTTTCTATATTTACAAAAACTTCAGATAATAAAAATTTTCCTTGTCTTCAATGTATGACAAGTTTTAGAACTTTAGAAGAAATGAATAGACATTTGGAGAATTGTCAACAAAACGAAGCAGTTCAAAATACTTTTCCAAAAGATGATTATTTAGAATATAATAAATGGTATTTTAAAAATAAAGTACCCTTTACTATTTATTGTGATTTTGAAGCATATAATGTTAATATGACACAAAATCGAACGGAAAGTTCCAGGGCTTCACCCGATTCTGAAAATTATAATTCTGAAAATTATAATTCTGAAAAAAGTGCGCCTGAAAAAAGTGCGCCTGGAAAAAGTTCAACTGAACAAAGTAAAGAAAAATATTTATTTGAACAAAAACCATTATGTTGGGGAATGTACATTCATTCGAATTATCCTGAATTATTTAAATCAGAATATTTACAATACCATGGTGAAGACAGTTCAGAAATGTTTACAAAGAAAGTAGAAGAATTACAAGGACGTTTTTCACAATTGCTTGAAACAAATAAACCAATGATACCATTAACGGATGAAGAAAGAAAAGAATTTTATGATGAAATAAATTGTTATTACTGTGGAAAAGGTTTTACAAATAAATATAAAACTGGCAGAGGTAGATATATTGATAAAGTAAAAGATCATGATCATCTAAATGGATTATATAGAGGTGCAGCACATAATTCTTGTAATCTTAATGCTAACAAATTTAAATATAACTTTGTTCCTTTATATTTCTATAATGGTTCTAAATATGATTTCCATCTAGTAATGAAAGATTTATTTTCATCTGAAAAATTACAACAACAAAAAATAAATGTACTATGTAAACAAGAAGAAGAATATTTTTCAATGCAATTAGGTTGTATTAGAATTTTAGATGCATTTAGATTTTTTACTCCTTATTCATTAGATGTTATGGGAAAAACTTTGAAACCTGAACAATGTAAAATATTAAATAAATATAATTTAAAACCTTTAAAAGGAATATTTCCGTATGAGTATATAGCCTGCGGCTCACAGTCGAAGACTGATATAACTGGAGATAAAACCTGTGGTTCACAGTCGAAGACTGATTTTAATTCTGTGAATAAAATTATGGAAGAAGAACAACTTCCTCCAATAAATAAATTTAAATCAACATTAAAACAATCACAATTATCTGAAGAAGACTATGCAGAAGCTGAAAAAAATTGGAGAGAGTTAAATTGTAAAACAATGTATGATTATACAATGAAATATCTACAGATAGATGTATTAATACTAGCTGATCTTTTCGAAAACTTTCGTGACATGTGTTTAGAATATTACGGAATAGATCCATGTTATTGTTATTCTACACCAGGTTTAACATGGCTAGCAGGATTAAAACATACTGGTGTTAAACTTAAACATTATAAAGAAAATACATATGATAAATTATTATTTTTTGAATCTGGAATTAGAGGTGGAGTTTCATCAGTTTTAGGTAATAGATATGTTAAATGTTATAATAAGAAAGTAAATCCACAAGAATATGGAATAATGAAACCTTTATCTCCAGAAGAAAAAGAAAAAATATTAGAAATTTTTCGAACGAAACGAGAAGGAGTAGAACGTGAAAATGCAATTGATGAATTCATGAGAGAAAACTATTTATTATATTATGATTTTAATAGCTTATATTCTTCTTGCATGATACAAGAATTACCAACAGGTGAAATGACATGGTATTATCCTTTCTGTCCAGAAAACAAAATTCCCAATATAGAAGATTTTTCAGATTATCAAAAATCTATTATTCCGAAAAAATACAGACCAACAAAAAAACTTATGTTAACACAAGGTAATAAAGGAAAGTATGTTGTTGAAGGAAGAATGCTAGATTGGTATTTAAATCATGGCATGATTCTCACCAAAATACATCGAAAACTAGAGTATAGAAAATCTAAATGGTTAAAAAATTATATAGAGTTCAATATTGAAAAACGTAAAATAGCTAAAAGAAATAAAGATGATTTTGGAAACGTTTTCTTCAAATTAATGAATAATGCATTTTATGGTAAGACTTTAGAAAATGTACGTAATAGACAAAATATTGAAATAGTTTATGATAGAGATAGATTTCAAAATTTAACAAGGAAACCTACATATAAAAGAACTACTAGATTCAGTGATGAACTTTGTGCTGTTCATCTAAGAAGAAGCATTGTAAAACATGATAAGTTTAATTTCATTGGTTTCACTATATTAGAATTAGCTAAACTATTTATGTATAGTTTTATATATGATTATTTAGCGCCTGCTTATGGCAAAAACTATAAATTACACTTTACAGATACCGATTCTATTTTCTTAGAATTAACAGTACCATATGGTTCTTCACTAGATAAAGAAATTAATAAAATAAAAGATATTATTCATCCTTCTGATTTATGTAAAGTAAAAGATGAATTAGAAGGAAATGAAGATTTCATAACAGAAGCTATATTTTTAAAATCTAAATGTTACTGTTATGATACAACTAAAAATATTAAAACACATAAAACATTAAAAGGAATTTCAAAGGCATCAGTGGCTAATCAAATAACATTTCAAGATTATAAAAATGCATTATTTAATAATGAAATAAAAACAGCATGTAATTATAGACTTAATTCAAAAAAACATAAAATGTATTTAAAAGAAGAACATAAATTAGCATTAGATCCATTTGATGATAAAAGAAAAATTTTACCTGATGGAATAACTACTTTACCTTTTTAATTTTCTAATTTCTATTTTCTAAGTATAACAATATAACAATATAAAAATATAAAATATTATAAAATTATCATATAAAAATGGATAAAGTTAGAGCTGATAATTTTAAAAGAATAAAACAATTAGACGAATTAATAAAACAAAGAAATATTATGAAAGAAAATCATCTTCAACATAGAATGACAAAAGCTGGTATTCAATCTGATATGTTTGATAAATTAAAAATAACTGAAGAAGTAAAAACTGATTATGAAAAAACTGTCGAACCATTTAAAACTCTTGAAAAGGAACTTAATGAAAAACGTGTTGATATAGCGGATCCTGTACTTAAAACACTATTAGATGACTATGGTTTATTAGAGGCAAACATAGATAAAAAATTACCAAAATCTATGTTATTCGAACATTCTACTTTCCTTTTAGATAAAAAATTATTTGCAAGATTTTATCTTGGTGGTAAAGAAATATTTCCACAACCTTTACGAGGATTAATTTTTACTCCAGATAAAAAACCTATTAGTTTAGATAGAAATTTTGTTGATCTTTTAAGAGGAGCAGATTTAAAAAATTATGCTGTAGAAGATCTAATAAAATATAAAACTATATTAGATAGAGTTGGCACAGTAAAAACTCTTAGACGTTATAAACAATTAGAAAATTTATTATCAACGGGAGTTAAAGTAGGGAAAGGTTTATCTGAAAAACAGAAAACAAAAAAACAGAAAACAGAAACAACCATATTTTTACCAGATGATCCACAAGAATTACTAAATAGATTAAATATTTTAATATCTGCAATAAAAGAAGGACATAATTCTAGTTTCAATGAAATTCATGCTATATTGAAAAGACTGTTAGAAAAGAAGATTCTAAATGAAAAGGATTATAAAAGTGTAGCTGAAATATGTTGTTTCTAATTTTTTATAAAAAAATATTTCATAAAAAAATATTTATTTAATTTTTTAGTTTAAAAATGTGTTCAGCAGATTTAGACAAAATTAATAATCATTTAGAAAATTTGACAGAGATTTTGGGTTCATCAAAATTTAGTACGACGTTAAAAATTATAACAACTACTTCATCACACACTTGTAATTTAGAACCCATTCTACATTTGGAACAAAATAAAAATTATCAAATTGCATTGACTAGTTTCTCCACATTTAACACTATTCAAAACGTTATCAAAGATGTGAATGATCAATTTAGATATTCTACTGATAAAGGCAAAACATGGAAAATACTAACTTTTCTTCCTGGTTCTTACGAAGTTGAAACAATATCAAATGAAATTAAGAGACATTTAGGTATACCATTTAAAGATAAGAAACAATTACATTTTGCAGTTGAACCGGCAGTTAATAAATTTTCTCTTACTTTAGACGAAAATCATCAAGTTGATTTTAATCATGATAGATCATTGTCAAAGCTATTAGGATTTAATAAACAAACCTATAGTCAAGGTTATCATTTAGGTGAGAAGATTCCAAAAATAACTGAAATAAATTCAATTGTTGTACATTGTGACATTATTGAAGGAGGATATATAAATGGTAAATTATCAAATTTAATATTCAGTTTTCCAGCTTTTACTGTACCCATTGGTTATAGATTAAATGTATTTCCACAAACATTAATATATTTTCCTATTACAAGAAAAACTATTAACAACATTAACATTAAAATCACTGATGAAAAAGGACAAGAAATAAATTTTGGAGGTGAAGAGATTATGATAGATCTTTTGGTACGGGAGGTATAAACTTTTACGCTACAATAGAGAAGTTTAATTTTTTTATTATTTTTCATTATTAATCTTATTAATCTTATTAATCTTATTATTAGAAACAAAAAAATAAACTTAAATTAAAATTTTTATTTTTTTGTTTTTAAAAACACTAATTCAATAATGGATGAATTTATTACTTTAAAAATGAATGAAATGACTTTAAATAAAAAAAAACTTAAATTTAATCATCATCCAAATTTATCTAATAAAGTTTTGTCAGTTATTTGTGGAAGATCAGGATGTGGAAAAACATATCTATTATTTAAAATTTTAACGACTCCAAATTTTTTGGATGATAACAATCTTATAATTTATACAACAACGGCAGAACAACCCGTCTATCAATTTTTAAAATATGGATTTGAAAATAATCTTACAAAAACAGCAATTGCTTCTCTATTCGAAGAATACGAAAAATCTGAATATGAAGAAGAAATAAATTTGTGGTGTGAAGAAGCAGCAAAAAATAAACAATTAGTTGAATCCAATAAAAATAAGCATATAAAAATACAATTAATAGATGATAGTGGTAATATGCAAGATCCTAGTAAACTAGATAAAACAATGAAACATTGTGTAATTTTTGATGATTGTGTTAATGACAGAAATCAGTCAGTTCAAAGAAATTATTTCACAAGAGGTAGACATAATAACTGTAGTGTATTTTATTTGACACAAAGTATGTATTCATTAGATGGAAGTGTTATTAGAAAGAATGCAAATATATTTATACTATTTGAAATAAATGCAAGGAACTTAAGTGATTTGTTAAGAGATTTATGTATAAGAGATGAAGATGAATTTAAACAATCGTGTAATAATGCTTGGTCAAAAGATTATGGATTTATCACAATTAATATTGATAAAAAAATTCATGAAAGAGTTATCGAACAATTGTTTACCGAGTAATAAAAATATACAAATATAATGTTTTAATATTTTATTTTTTATTATCAGCTTTAATTTTGTCTATTTTTTTAAAATATAATATTTGAATTTTGTGGTAACATTGGTATACAGCAAAAACATTTTACTGAACAAATTATTTTTTTATTGCTTTGTTGTTTGACATCTTTTCGTTTAAAATTTTCTCGTTTAAAATTTTCTCGTATTAAGTTTTGTTTAATAAAGTTTTGTCTAATAAAGTTTTTAGCTCTTCTAAAAAAATTTTATCATCACTAAAAGTTTTACCATCACTAGAAATTTTACCATCCTTTTTATTTTTATCATCAACTTTTTCTGTCTGTGATTGAAATGATATTTGATTTACTTCATTAGCTATTTGATCAAATTTTTCAATCTCATCTAACGTAATAACATTATCATCACATACTCTTTGAAAGTAGTAATGTAGTTTATCATATACTTCTTTAATATGTAAATGCTTAGTTTTTAATGATTTTCGTTTCTTAGTTATTAAAGATTTTTCTAACATTGTAGCAAGTGAAGTTGCAAAAACACCCGTACCTGTTAAAGCTGTAGCAACTACTGGAATTACTAAAACACCTGAAGATATAACAATTGTTAAAGCACCTAAACTTATTGTTAAGAATATGCCAATTCCTTGTGTTACATTCTTAACTTTAGTCCATCTCTTTCTTAATTTTTTATAATGCTCTAATCTTAATAATAATTGAGATTCCTTATCTTTCATATACCTAACTCTATCTTTGTGTTTTTCAATATTTAATTCACTTATTTTTAATTGAGATAACGAAGGATATATTCTTAAGGTTCCTTCCATTTTTGTTCCTTCCATTTCTGAAGTTCCTTCCACTTTTGTTTCTTCCATTTTTAAAGAAATATTTTTAACGGCAAAGCCCTGGAAGACATCTCCGATGTCCCGCTAGTCACATGATATATTTTAAAAACCTGAAAGATGGATAAAATTCATGAATTTGAAATTCTCAACTTTTATGATTTTCGCTGTCCTTGAACGGTCATGATTTTGGCGGGGGTGAAAAATGACATAATCACAAATTTGAGATTCTTAACTTTTATGATTTTCGGTGTCCTAGAACGGTCATGATTTTGGGGGGTGAAAAATGTCATAATCACAAATTTGAGATTTTGAAAAATTTGAAAAATTGGGTATTTTTAAAAACGCCCAAATCGGAGCGAAGCTCCTCTGGCTTTAGCCGATTTATGAATTTAGGTCTTCATAACCTGAAAAAGGGTTCAAATACATGAATTTATGTCGTTTTTAAAAGTACCATTTTTCAAAAAATGGTACTTTTTGAATGGACTAAATTCATGAATTTAGGTCTTAAAAACCTGAAAAAGGGACTAAATTCATAAATTTATGTCGTTTTTAAAAGTACTAATTTTTTTGATTTTATGGTGTCCTGGAACGGTCTTTTGTCCATTACTCCCGAGCACTTTTCTCGTGTTCATTTCTCAAATGACTAACACGATTCTTAAACTAACCATGATCTCAGGGTTCACACAACGCAATTGCTCCTCAAATACCATGGGGTTAACCAATGTACAGTAGCGAGCATATTTATTGGGTCACCCTTAAAATTGACAGATTTTGATGCTTGGTGCACATTGTTTGCTTGATACATGACTTAAATGTGTATGTATCAATAGAGACAATGTGACATCAATGTAAGACATCAAAACAGATAATTTCAAATATCTGCAACCCAGCACACACGCACACGCACGCACACACACACAACAAAGTGTGACAACAATTGTATATGAGCGTGGGAGAATTCAAGCTGTATAGTTGATCATAGAAAGTTGTCAAGCTTTCTCGACACACAGTGGTCATCTCTCAGCGGCTCAATCTATGACCATAGCATTCAATCCAAGAATACACAGAATTAGATTGTTTATCCGTATCACTTTGCTAGAAGTGCAAACTGATTCAAACAGATGGCACATGCAGGAACTTATTAAGTGGGCAAAAAGAAATTTTTAATACCTTGCAGAGATAGGAAAAATAGTCGTGCGTCGCTTGCGGATTGCTCTGAAGTCCTTCAAAATGCTCCGATCGCCACGATTCCTTCAGATTCGAAGAATTCAGATCATTGTGCAAAAGTTTTCTCAATAATGTTGTGTCCTCCGATCATTTCAAAAAAAGTTAGCAGGCGCATGAAAAAACGTTCGCAAACTTCTCTGTAGAACTTGACATCGACTGCGTCTCTTTGCTGTGTGATCCGGTTGCTAACAGTCTCTGAAACATCGCACAATTTGACGTGTATAATGTTGAACTGGCTGCTCATTGTTCGATTGCTATGGTATTATGTCAGCCGATTGTGCCATTTCATTTACGTTACATGTTGCAATGCTTCCCTTCTAGTCAAGCGGAAGAAGAGACGACCTGTCTAATTCTGTGCAAGAATATGACAGTTCATTTTTACTATGGATATCGGTGAGAACGCACGTGTAAGAATTATAACTTTATGGCAGGATGCACGACAAAGCCAGAGACAGGTTTCGAAGATAACAGGGATTTCACAGTCATCGGTAAATAGAATTGTGAAACGGCATAGAGAGACTGGCGAAATCTTGCCACAAAGAGTCGGCAAATGTGGACGTAAAAGACTTTCGACATCATATGAAGACCGACGGATTCTTAGGGCAAGCATGATTGATCCACGTCTTACAGCGTTGGATATCAAGAAAGAAATCGTTTCACCCTTATCCGTCCATACGATCCGACGCCGACTGATTGATGGTAGCAGAAAATCGGTGAAGCCCATACAGAAGCCGCTCTTGACAGCTCGTGTGAAACAGTCGAGGAAAATAAACATAAAGGCACATTTATGGTGAAAATTGTGGGTGACCCAATTAATATGCTCGCTACTGTATTAACACAGGACGTCAGCTGTGAATAAACGCTATTTTTGAAATAATTAAGTATCCTACTTGAGACATTCACGACAAAGTTCACAAAACTGAGCTGTAACTGAAACCTATTTACTTGCAAATAAAACCGATTAAATGAATCAGATGAATAAAACTAATTTACTGATATATTCACACTGCCAATTAGTGCATGGTGTATTTTTGAGTCCTTCCTTGTCTAAGATATGCAGCCAAGAGAAATCATTTTTGATATTGTCGCATTTATGAAATCAACCTATCATTAATACAATATATAAATATGTATGCATAGTAGATAGGCCTGCTATTTATGAAAATATACCTACACGCGTGTGTCTTTCGTAATGCATACTACATACTTCGAAGCATTGTACAGCTTAAGAAGCAACAGAAAGTGCTCCTTGAAAAACTACACAGTAACTGCGAACACAGCTGCCGATTCGCCTTGAAGCTGAATCAAAAATGGAAATCTTGCGAATTGTAATTTACCTCATGTATGACAGAGCATTGTATATTTCCAAAGATTATGATTATGGTTTTCTCGGGTGTAATTTGAAAGATTCATTAATTTGTCAGATATTAAGCACCTTTTACAAAATGTTTCCCCTTTCATCCTTCTCAATATCGATCAAGAATTTGCAGAGCATACGTAATGCGTCGGTGTGAATTATCAAATCTGAAAGAAACATATTTGCTAATTCATTACACAAAAAAGGTAGGCTCAAAAAAATCCATATATACAGCAAGCTCTGCAGAATGTTGGATTAAATCATTAGGAAGAATGGAATGTGCAAATAGCAATGTTGCAATATATTTGCAATTAGCGTATTTTCTGCGGATACTCATCAAATGCCACAATTAACACATTCTTCAATTTTCATGTTTTCAAATTTCAAAAATAAAAAGATTAACCTTGTTTATACTCGGAAGCACATTAGGCACGCAGCCTTTCTTCCATGTGACCGAGTTGTTATTAATCCCACTCTCATTCTTTTTGTGCTGGGTGTTTAGCAAGAATATAGAGTGTACCTATTCTAAAAGTCTAACGTTTGAATCGACCCAGATTTAAACCACGGTCTACCAGGCGCCTGGCGAACATTTGTTTTTGATAGATGCTAATCTTTCTCTATTATAAATTTAATTTTTGAGGCTGTGCATCTTAAATGCACAGGACCGCGCTTGGTCGGGTTTGAGCGTCCAGGATTAAGCGGTCGAAACGCGATCGTCCTGACCAAGGTCCTGTTGATGACCTCATTAAAAATAGTCAAATAATTTGTATGCATATTTTGTACAATTCTATTTCACGTTTTAGCTTAAGGAACTAATATTAATTCTCTTACACACCTGGTAGATTTTAGATAGCGTAATCCCGATGTGTTATTAGCTAGATCTGGTATTTTGATTGGAAACAGACCTGTCCTCTTATCATCTGAATGGGCAGACTGTTAAATAGAATCTTTTCAATATATAAGTGATAAACATAATTTTGAACAGAACGACTTACTCGCCAATTCATTACACACGAGGAGAGGAGTAGCGTTGTTTGTCCTTCTAGTAAGTATTTTTAAAATTTTTAGACATTTTAGGATATAAAACTTCTCTTTTAAATTATACTTTTACCTATTGAAAATTAACTAGTCATTAGCTTGTTTTTTTTAACTTTGTTACCTTGACGCACTTTGCTACGTTGAACTCTACCACAAGGCCACGGCGCCGGTAACTTGTATTCTGCAGTTCTGTGGTATCGTGCAGCTTACAGTGCAGCTTGCAATTGAGTTCAAGCTGCAGGCTACGCGCTATCATTTTCAAATCAATCTGCGATAGACGTACTGAGTATTGAAAGGTATTGTCCGATGAGATCGTTGATTGTGCTGAAAGTTAGGGCTTGGCTGGAGCCAGTGGTTGAAGCACCTGCCGCAGAGGCCGCCAACGCAGGTGAAAGGATGGATGAGATGAAATCCCTCCCCCATTCAAGCAGAGCGCCAGCAGCCATGATAAGAAGCGATATCGTCTGAAAATGTGAAGAATGGTGAATCAGGGAGGTTGGAAAAGTGTGAGTTGCGGAATATACGGAAGGTAGGGATGAAAAAAGCATAAAATTACAAAAAGTTGATTATTTTCAATGTTAGTAGGAGATATAAAATTACAAGGCCTTGATTGCTAACATCGAATTATTGCAATGTATCTATACTGAATGATTCTACTTGTTTTAGACTGTTGTTCCGCAAACTGACGCGCAGCGTTTTCTAATCTGACTCCAAGCCATAATGGGTTTATTTACGAAATACATTCGATAAACCAATTGCATCAATCAACATATCTACCTATCTCACGTACGACCATCGATTACTGAGATCTCATTGATTAAAATCATGTCTTTGTTTTGCAAAGCGGTTGAAACAGCACCGAGAGCCTGCTTTAAAAGCCCTGCTGTAGAAACCCTTTAAAGAAATCGTTTGTAAGCGATGCACACAACACGATAGTAACTATAAAATCAGTGACATCATTAATATAAGCATCATCAGTTATTGATGATCAAGGGCATCTGTTTCAAGGGTAATTTTAATACAGGCCATGGTTATAAACTGTTGGTCTTTGGTTCATTCGGACCTTTGATAATGCGAGTGCTGTATTCGCAATGTAATTATTAATGACAATGATTTTGATAAATACTATTCTTGCTACAATTTTTGATAGAAATGAGAAGACAAACTTAAAATATTTCGACCATCTGAAGTGGCCATCGTCAGAAATCTGTTTACTCTCCAATTCTTGTATCATTCATAAATAACAAAACCACAAAAACGATAGTACATGTATGTTATAGAGCGCATACAATGAGGCTTTACCGTAGCATTTGGATTGTATGCGTTCTATAAACTAATATCGTTTTCATATTTTCATGATTTCAATCTCATTCACGAATTAGGGAGTAAATAGACTGATGGTGGAAATATTAACTCCGTCTTCATATTTCTATCAAAAATGAAAGTGAGTGATAATCAAACCTCTCATTCCACTGTCAAGGTGACCAGCCGCTTCACAAGTCTGATATGGAAACAGAGTCAATATATGAATATTGCCACAGCTTCCAGGACAATAATGCAGACATCCTGAGACGCTAGCGCAGCTATGACAATGTCTGATAGGAAATTTCATAGAAGTTCTTCTTTTAGCTTTTGTCTAAGT
>CAJQUW010009318.1:0-22500 GCA_907163375.1 Prostheceraeus crozeri
AGTTCTAAACACTATCTAGGAAAAACATTGCTACTGATATAAAGTTAAAAAAATGTTTGATGATTATTCCATTCGGAATAAAAAAGTTTTTAATAGTGAAGATGAGACCATTCCAAACGACGGTTCTAGGGCTTCGCCGTACCCGATGGAAGATATTTTATTGTTAGCGATACTGATGAATTTGATGACGCTGAACGAACGATGACAAGCCGTAAAGATATAAAATATTTATTTATGATCTTTTGAAAATAATGCAACGATAAACTTTTCTGATATTTAACAATTTTATAATATATTTAAGAACTCTTTCAACGTTATATGAATGTGTCGAAGTACTTTTATACCAAAAAATGACTGATGGAATTCTGAAGAACAGAAATATATACACGGGACATTTTACTATATTCACAAGCTAATTCATAATGTAAATGATATTAGCAACCCATTATTTGAATCGATGATACTTAAATTAGAAAATTGTATATGTGAAGTCCCAGTTACGTGAATACTGGTTGGAGATTTGTTAAATACTATCTAAGAAAATCGTACTTGATAAATATAAAAACATAATACTGGTGGTAGTTATGTTCCTTTTACCTTTCTGTTCACACACATAATCACCATATAAATTGAAGATGATTATTGTTTTCTGTGGAGTTATTATAGTCGCACATTTTACATCCTGCAGAATATTCTTAAGCAACGACTCAGTCATTACAATAAAAGAAGAATACATAAATGATTTTGCTTCTCTGATGGATTAGCTGACTTTCCCATATGATTATATAATAGGTTAATAAAGTTTCATAAAAAGCATACAAAATTTTAATTGGAAGGTAAATGTTTTTGAATTAAATGTGTGAATTAAGTTTCTATTGGTGATATTACTATCACTTTACTCAGATTCAAAAAAATTTTATTTGACTAATAAAAATTTCTGTCATATCAGCAATCGTTTATATTGATAGAGGAAATTCCATGTCCTATCCACCTATTTTTGTACCAAGTGATATTATAATAATTGTACATGAAAATTTTTAGACTTAGTTAAAACCTTATCACCAATAATGATTGAATCATACTAATTATATAGGAAGCAGCGCGTAACCTTACTGATTGATTATAATTACCAATTATTCAATTTTATCTTCAGAATATAACAAAAATTCGAAAATATACATCCAAGTTTACCAACATGAAAAGATATCAAACAAACAAAATATTAGTCAGACTATGGCCATAAATCTCAAAATAAGATAGAAAACAATTCAAAAATTTAAAGAGAAATAATAAAAAATTAAATAATACAGACTTAAATAATGAAGCACTTACGGAGATACGCATGGTCAAAGCCAGGGAGGCAACGCTCGTTAAATGACTGTTTAAAAAAAATGTACACACAATATAAAGAACAATAGATAAAGAATATATTTATCAGCTACAAATATTAAATCAAAAATTTCATCAAAATAAATTTACTTAAAAAAGAAATTAATGACATACTGAAAATGGTTTAGGGCCAAATTAGAACCTTCGGTTTTTAAATCTGAAAAACAGTGGGCATTGAACAATAAGAAAATATTTCTTTGAACAAACACATTATGTTGGGCTTTGTAATTCATTCACATTATCCTGGGACTTATTGAAATCCGAATATTTTCTCTATATGGTGAAGATAGTTCAGAATGTTTACAAAGAAAGTAGAAGCATTACAACATTATTTTTCACGTTGCTTGAACAAATATACGATGATGCATTCCAGAAAAGAAAAATTTAAATTTTATTAATGACACAAAAGTTGTTATTACTGTGGCAGGACTTTACACACAATAATTATACCAGTGGGCGCAGGTAGATTATTGATAAGGTAAAAGATCATGATCATCTAAAATGGATTATTTTTGAGGTTGCCGCACATAATTCTTGGAATCTTAATGCTACTAATTGCAAATATAACCTTTGTCTCCTTTTATATTTCTACTAATGGTTCTAAATATGATTTCCATTTAGTAATGAAAGATTATTTTCATCTGAAAAATTACAACAACAACAAATAAATGTCTATGTAAACAAGAAGAAGAATATTTTTCAATGCAATTAGGTTGTATTAGAATTTTAGATGCAGTTTAGTAATTTTTTAACTCCTTATTCATTAGCTGTTATGGGGAAAAAAACTTTTGACATTGAACAATGTAAATCTTAATAAATCTAATTTTATAAAACCTTTAAAAGGAATATTTTCCGGATGAGTATCTAGCCTGCGGTCACCAGTCGAAGCTGGTATAACTGGTGATCAAACCTGTGGTTCACGTGAAGGATGATTTTCATTCTGTGCATAAATTTTTTTTTTTGGCAGACGACAATTCCTCCAATAAATAAATGTAATCAACCATTTAATTACAACAATCAAACTTATTGACGAAGACTAGCCGAAGAGAAAAGAACTTGGAGCGAAGATAGTACATTGTAAAACAATGTCTGATTATCCACTGAAAATATTACCGATAGATGTATTATACTAGTGATTTTTTGAAAACTTTGTGATATGTGTTTGACTATTACGGGAATAGATCATTTTATTGTTATTCTACACAGGTTTAATGTCTACAACAATATAAAGAACAATATGATAAAGAATATATTTATCAGCTACAAATATTAAATCAAAATTATCATCAAAATACATTTAATATTACAAAAGAAATTAATGAAACACATACTGAAAATGGTACGGGCCAATTAGAACCTTCGGTTTTTAATTATGAAAAAAGTGCATCTGAACAAAGTAAAGAAAAATATTTATTTGAACAAAAACCATTATGTTGGGGAATGTACATTCATTCAAATTATCCTGAATTATTGAAATCAGAATATTTTCAATACTATGGTGAAGATAGTTCAGAAATGTTTACAAAGAAAGTAGAAGAATTACAAAATTATTTTTCACAATTGCTTGAAACAAATATACCGATGATGCCATTAACAGAAAAAGAAAAATTAAATTTTATTAATGAAACAAAATGTTATTACTGTGGAAGAGAATTTACAAAAAATTATAAAAATGGCAAAGGTAGATATCTTGATAAGGTAAAAGATCATGATCATCTAAATGGATTATATAGAGGTGCAGCACATAATTCTTGTAATCTTAATGCTAATAAATTTAAATATAACTTTGTTCCTTTATATTTTATAATGGTTCTAAATTGATTTCCATCTAGTAATGAAAGATTTATTTTCATCTGAAAAATTACAACAACAACAAATAAATGTACTATGTAAAACAGAAGAAGAATATTTTTCAATGCAATTAGGTTGTATTAGAATTTTAGATGCATTTAGATTTTTTACTCCTTATTCATTAGATGTTATGGGAAAAACTTTGAAATTCTGAACAATGTAAAATATTAAATAAATATAATTAAAACCTTTAAAAGGAATATTTCCGTATGAGTATATAGCCTGCGGCTCACAGTCGAAGACTGGTATAACTGGAGATAAAACCTGTGGTTCACAGTCGAAGACTGATTTTAATTCTGTGAATAAAATTATGGAAGAAGAACAACTTCCTCCAATAAATAAATTTAAATCAACATTAAAACAATCAAAATTATCTGACGAAGACTATGCAGAAGCTGAAAAGAATTGGAGAGAGTTTAAATTGTAAAACAATGTATGATTATACAATGAAATATCTACAGATAGATGTATTAATACTAGCTGATCTTTTTGAAAACTTTCGTGATATGTGTTTAGAATATTACGGAATAGATCCATGTTATTGTTATTCTACACCAGGTTTAACATGGTTAGCAGGATTAAAACATACAAATGTTAAACTTAAACATTATAAAGAAAATACATATGATAAATTATTATTTTTTGAATCTGGAACTAGAGGTGGAGTTTCATCAGTTTTAGGTAATCGTTATATACAGTGTTACAATAAAAAAGTAAATCCTGATGATTATGGAATAATGAAACCTTTATCTCCAGAAGAAAGCGATCAGTTTATAAAATTGTTTAATCAAAATATAGAAGGACTTATACCAAATGAAGATAGTCAAGCAGCAGTTGATGAAATCATGAGAGAAAACTATTTGTTATATTATGATTTTAATAGCTTATATTCTTCTTGCATGATACAAGAATTACCAACAGGTGAAATGTCATGGTGTAACATTCTTGATTATCAAAAAACATATGATGGTGAAAATAATCATGGTTATATATATGAAGTTGATTTAGTATATCCTGATGAAATAAAAGATAAAACAAAATATTTTCCTTTCTGTCCCGAAAACAAAATTCCCAATATAGAAGATTTTTCAGATTATCAAAAATCTTTAATTCCTAAGAAATACAGACCAACAAAAAAACTTATGTTAACACAAAGTAATAAAGGAAAGTATGTTGTTGAAGGAAGAATGCTAGATTGGTATTTAGAACATGGAATGATTCTCACCAAAATACATCGAAAACTATTTTATCAAAAATCTAGGTGGTTAGAAAATTATATAGAGTTCAATATTGAAAAACGTAAAATAGCTAAAAGAAATAAAGATGATTTTGGAAACGTGTTCTTCAAATTAATGAATAATGCATTTACGGTAAGACTTTAGAAAATGTGCGTAATAGACAAAATATTGAAATAGTTTATGATAAAGATAGGTTTCAAAATTTAACAAGGAAACCTACATATAAAAGAACTACTAGATTTAGTGATGAACTATGTGCTGTACACTTACGTCGAATTAGCGTAAAACATGATAAGTTTAATTTTATTGGATTCACTATATTAGAATTAGCTAAACTATTTATGTATAGATTTATGTATGATTATTTAGCACCTGCTTATGGCAAAAACTATAAATTACACTTTACAGATACCGATTCTGTTTTCTTACAATTAACAATACCGTATAATTCTTCACTTGATGAAGAAATTAATAAAATAAAAGATATCATTCATCCTTCTGATTTATGTAAAGTAAAAGATGAATTAGAAGGAAATGAAGATTTCTTAACAGAAGCTATATTTTTAAAATCTAAATGTTACTGTTATGATACAACTAATAATATTAAAACACATAAAACATTAAAAGGAATTTCAAAGGCATCAGTGGCTAATCAAATAACATTTCAAGATTATAAAAATGCATTATTTAATAATGAAATAAAAACAGCATGTAGTTATAGACTTAATTCAAAAAAACATAACATGTATTTTAAAAGAAGAACATAAATTAGCATTAGATCCATTTGATGATAAAAGAAAAAATTTTACCTGATGGAATAACTACTGAACCTTTTTAATTTTCTAATTTCTAAGATAGACAAATTTCATATATACATAAAATAAAAAATATTATAACACTGTATTTGTACATTTTTATCACTTCGCGAAATATTTTCTATCGACTTTCAGTCGGTGCGAAGCCCCTCGAGGCGAAGCCTAGTCAGAGAACAATTGTTCGATAACTCTTTCATGAATTTTTTTATCAATATTAATTGTAATGAAGCCATAATCTTTTGACCAAGCATTGTTACACGATTGTTTAAATTCATCTTTATTTCTTACACATAAATCTCTTAACAAATCACTTAAGTTTCTTGCATTTATTTCAAATTAGTATAAATATATTTGCATTCTTTCTAATAACACTTCCGTCTAATGAATACATACTTTGTGTTAAATAAAATACACTACAGTTATTATGTCTACCTCTTGTGAAATAATTTCTCTGAACTGACTGATTTCTATCATTAACACAATCATCAAAAATTACACAATGTTTCGTTGTTTTATCTAGTTTACTAGGATCTTGCATATTACCACTATCATCTATTAATTGTATCTTTATATGGTTATTTTTATTAGATTCTACTAACTGATTATTTTTTGCTGCTTCTTCACACCACGAACTTATTTCTTCTTCATCTTCAGATTTTTCATATTCTTTGAATAATGAAGCAATTGCTGTTTTTTTAAGATTATTTTCAAATCCATATTTTAAAAATTGATTGACGGGTTGTTCTGCCGTTGTTGTATAAATTATAAGAATGTTATAATCAAAAAAATTTGGAGTCGTCAAAATTTTAAACAATAGATACGTTTTTCCACATCCTGATCTTCCACAAATAACTGACAAAAACTTTATTAGAATAAAATTTGGATGATGATTTAAATTTAAGTTTTTTTTATTTTTTGGTAGTACTTCACTAATTTTTTAATAAAAAAATTTTATTTTTTTTTTTTTTTATTTATAAAGAAGAAGACGAAAATTAAACTTCTCTAGCTTCGCGTGGGAGTTTATACCTCTCGAACCAAAAGATCTATCATAATCTCTTCACCTCTAAAATTTATTTCTTGTCCTTTTTCATCAGTGATTCTAATGCCAATGTTGTTAATAGTTTTTCTTGTAATAGGAAAATATATTAATGTTTGTGGAATTACATTTAATCTATAACCAATGGGTACAGTAAAAGCTGGAAAACTGAATATTAAAGTTGATAATTTACCATTTATATATCCTCCTTCAATAATGTCACAATGTACAACAATTGAATTTATTTCAGTTATTTTTGGAATCTTCTCACCTAAATGATAACCTTGACTATAGGTTTGTTTATTAAATCCTAATAGCTTTGACAATGATCTATCATGATTAAAATCAACTTGATGATTTTCGTCTAAAGTAAGAGAAAATTTATTAACTGCCGGTTCAACTGCAAAATGTAATTGTGTCTTATCTTTAAATGATATACCTAAATGTCTCTTAATTTCATTTGATATTGTTTCAACTTCGTAAGAACCAGGAAAGAAAAGTTAGTATTTTCCATGTTTTGCCCTTTATCAGTAGAATATCTAAATTGATCATTCACATCTTTGATAACGTTTTGAATAGTGTTAAATGTAGAGAAACTAGTCAATGCAATTTGATAATTTTTATTTTGTTCCAAATGTAGAATGGGTTCTAAATTACAAGTGTGTGATGAAGTAGTTGTTATAATTTTTAACGTCGTACTAAATTTTGATGAACCCAAAATCTCTGTCAAATTTTCTAAATGATTATTAATTTTGTCTAAATCTGCTGAACACATTTTTAAACTAAAAAAATTAAATAAATATTTTTTTATGAAAAAAGTAAAACAACAACATATTTCAGCTACGGGCGAAGCCCTTGAAGACATCAGAGATGTCCGGTTATACTTTTATAATCCTCTTCATTTAGAATCTTCTTTTCTAACAGTCTTTTCAATATAGCATGAATTTCATTGAAACTAGAATTATTGTCCTTCTTTTATTGCAGATATTAAAATATTTAATCTATTTAGTAATTCTTGTGGATCATCTGGTAAAAATACAGTTGTTTCAGTTTTCTGTTTTTCAGATAAACCTTTCCCTACTTTAACTCCCGTTGATAATAAATTTTCTAATTGTTTATAACGTCTAAGAGATTTTACTGCACCAACTCTGTCTAACATAGCTTTATATTTTATGAGATCTTCTACAGCATAATTATTTAAATCTGATCCTCTTAAAAGATTAACAAAATTTCTATCTAAATTAAAAGGAGATTTATCTGGTGAAAAAATTAAACCTCGAAAAGGTTGTGGAAATATTTCTTTTTGTCCGAGATAAAATCTAGGTATTGTTTTTCCATCTATAAATGAAATAGAATGTTCAAATTGCATAGATTTTGGTAATTTCTTATTAATGTTTGATTCTAGTAATCCATAGTCATCTTAAATATAGTTTTGTGCTCTGGATCTGTTATATTCAATTTGTTTATCATTATTTGTAAGTTCTTTTTCAAGAGTTTTAAATGGTTTCATAGTTTTTCAAAATCAGTTTTTACTTGTTCGGTTTGCTGCATTTTTTCAAACATATCAGATTGAATACCAGCTTTTATCATTCTATGTTGAAGATGATTTTCTTTCATAATATTTCTTTGTTTTATTAACTCTTCTAATTGTTTTATTCTTTTAAAATTATCAGCTCTAATTTTATCCATTTTTAAAATATAATATTTGAATTTTGTGGTAACATTGGAATACAACAAAAACATTTTACTGAACAAATTATTTTTTTATTGCTTTGTTGTTTGACATCTTTTCGTTTAAAGTTTTCTCGTTTTAAGTTTTGTTTAATAAAGTTTTGTTCAATAAAGTTTTGCTTAAATTTTCGCTTAAAGTTTTTAGCTCTTCTAAAAAAAATTTGTCATTTTCTTCATTAGAAATTTTAGCATCACTAGAAATTTTGCCATCCTTTTTATTTTTATCATCAACTTTTTCTGTCTGTGATTGAAATGATATTTGATTTACTTCATTAGCTATTTGATCAAATTTTTCAATCTCATCTAACGTAATACATTATCATCACATACTCTCTGAAAGTAGTAATGTAGTTTATCATAGACCTTCTTTTAATATGTAAATGCTTAGTTTTTAATGATTTTCGTTTCTTAGTTATTAAAGATTTATCTAACATTGTACAAGTGAAGTTGCAAAAACACCCGTACCTGTTAAAGCTGTAGCAACTACTGGAATTACTAAAACACCTGAAGATATAACAATTGTCAAAGCACCTAAACTTATTGTTAAGAAATATGCCAATTCCTTGTGTTACATTCTTAACATTAGTCCATCTCTTTCTTAATTTTTTATAATGCTCTAATCTTAATAATAATTGAGATTCCTTATCTTTCATATACCTAACTCTATCTTTGTGTTTTTCTTTATTCATTTTTTCAATGTTAATCTTTTCAATGTCCATTAAAGTACAGGGTGACACAGCTAAAGGTTCAATTTTCATTCGCCTCCTATTCATGTGAAACAAGCAATACGGTGTCACTATTGCCTGTAATGTGATCATTAGAATATAGCATTTTGTAATTCATAACTTTTCTTCTCGTTCGTGCTCTATATCTATGATTTTTCCTCATAGCTTTAGAACTATCAAACTTGATAATTTTTGACAATTATTATTTAAGTTCCACATTCTAAATGTTTATGAAAGTCAATAGAAAGCTCAAAATAACTTCAGAAATTGCAATTTTTTGAAAGATAAAAAATCAGCATTTCACAATGTCCTCCTTCCTGTTCGATGACGACGTGAAGACGACGACGATAATCGTCGAAACTGTTTGATAACATTTCTGATGTCACCAGGTGGAAAGCACTTATGATCGATGCTTCAAATCGGCGATGTTCTTGTAACGGCCTCTCATAAACTTTGGATTTGATAAATCCCCAGAGAAAAAGTCACACGGGGTTAGATCTGGAGATCGAGGTGGCCATGGCTTCGTTGGGAGATCCGCGTCCCATCCAACGTTGTGGAAAATGCTGATCTAGCCAAGTGCGCACCACAAAGACCCCAGTGAGGTGGAGCGCCATCATGCATGAAAAACCATGGTCTTTTTCTCAGTTTTGCCTCAGCGTTGGGTAGAATTTGGGGAATTTCACTTTTCAGCATTTCAAGATAGCGATCGGAATTAATTGAATTATCAAAGAAAAAGAAAAAAGGGCCGAAGACTTTGGATGTGGATATTGCGGCCCATACGGTTGTCCTTTCTGAGTGTAAAGGCTGCTCATGATACCAATGCGGATTGTCAGTTGACCAATAACGGCTGTTGTGTCGATTTACCGACCCGTCAAGGATGAAGTGGGCTTGTCAGAGATGTTAAATGCATCAAGTGGCTGGAGGAAGAAATTCTGCGAAGCTCTTCAGAAGCGAAGTTCAACCGACACGTCCTGTCTTCCTCATTCAGTGACTGAACAATTTCCATTTTATAGGGATGAAATCCCATGTTTTTCAAACATCGCCTGATGGATTCGCGGCTCACATCTAATTGTGAAGATGCGCTTCTTAAACTGGCATGAGGCTCAGATTCAAAAAGGATTCCGGACCTCATCACATTTGTCTGGAGATGTTACAGTTTTTGATCTGTCTCTTGTTTGATCAGAACACTGCCAGTCTCCATCAGGAGGACATGCCACTTCTTGATTGTGCCTACTTGAGGGAGTGTCTACGTTTTTGCCAATTACTGCACGAAATTTTAGTTGCACAAGAGTAAAACTCTCCATACACTCATACCAAGCCGCACATTTAGCTCGCTGTTTAATGGGATAAGCCATCAGAGACTGCTACTGTTACAAGAAAATTCGACGTTTCAATCAACACTAATCAATGGTTGTGAATGAAATCTCAATAACCTTGGAACGTAAAAATCGAATAACTTCAATTTGAAAATTTTCAAATAATCATAGCCTTCAGGTTGCTTGTTTGACATACGAGGCAAGTGCAACTTTCTAGGAAATTAAAAAATCATAGGGGAAAAAACAAAAAAAAAAAAATTATCAATTTTGATAGTTCTACCGCTATGAGGAAAAATGCATAGATATAGAGCACGAAACGAGAAGAAAAGTTATGAATTACAAAATGCTATATTCTAATGATCACATTACAGGCAATAGTGACACCGTATTGCTTGTTTCACATGAATAGGAGGCGAATGAAAATTGAACCTTTAGCTGTGTCACCCTGTAGAACTACGTTCATATGATAACGAAGGATATATTCTTGAGGTTCCTTCCATTTCTGAAGTTCCTTCCACTTTTGTTTCATCCATTTTTAAAGAAATATTTTTAGTCACATGATATATTTTAAAAACCTGAAAAATGGATAAAATTCATGAATTTGAAATTCTTAACTTTTATGATTTTCGGTGTCCTAGAACGGTCATGATTTAAGCGAGGGTGAAAATCGAACCGAAGGTTCTAGGGCTTCGCCCGATTGTAATTCTCAAATTTTGAAATTCTCAACTTTTATAATTTTTTAGTGTCCTAGAACGGTCATGATTTTCAAGGTAAAAATTGTAATTCTCAAATTTGAGATTTTGAAAAATTTGAAAATTGGGTATTTTTAAAAACGCCCAAATTTGTGAATTTAGGTCTTCATAACCTGAAAAAGGGTTCAAATTCATGAATTTATGTCGTTTTTTTAAAGTACCATTTTTGTAAAAGTGGTAGTTTGTGTATGGACTAAATTCATGTATTTAGGTCTTAAAAACCTGAAAAAGGGTTCAAATTCATGAATTTATGTCGTTTTTAAAGATACTATTTTTTTGAATTTTATGGTGGCCTGGAACGGTCTTTTGCCCATTACTGACGATGACCGGGTTGACGTTTGGAAATTCTGCCATCGTCACTTTTCTTAGTTGATTGGAAGCAACTTGTGTCGGTATTTCGCCTTTGTATGGCAAGACCAATCGAACTTCTTTCCTTTTGGAGCCGATCATCTTTTCTCGTGCTTTGTTGTATCTCTGGATAAACCACTGTGGATAGCCATTATCTTGTAATGTTTTCATTAAGATATTTTCTTCTTTCTCTAGGTGAATTGGGCTGCAAATTT
Source organism: Prostheceraeus crozeri (assembly GCA_907163375.1). Lineage (NCBI taxonomy): Eukaryota > Metazoa > Platyhelminthes > Polycladida > Euryleptidae > Prostheceraeus > Prostheceraeus crozeri. Next base: position 11,417 of record CAJQUW010009318.1, read on the forward strand.
TCCGGGCTCTGTTGAACAAGCAGGCAACTAAGTTACGCTTGTATGAGGTCGGGGCGAAGCTGTAGAAGGATAGATACAGCCCTGTCCCATGTTTTCTTTCGGTAAGTCCTCGTTGTTACTTGTCCATTGGTCTCACGTTGCACGAGCACATCCAAAAAGGCAATAGACCTATTCTCTTCGTTTTCGATTGTGAATACTAGGTTTGGGTGCACATTGTTGAGGGATGCCTGCAAGTTTCGAATTTCTTCATCTCTTTTGTACAGTACAATTGTGTCATCTACGTATCTTCTGTACCACACCATGTCCTTGATTGTATCATTGGTTTTGTTTTCCATCAGTCCCATGAAGATATTGGCCAATCTTGGTCCCAAAGGGCTGCCCATAGCACATCCATCTTTCTGTATGTAGACTTCACTTTCGAATAGGAAACGTGAGTTCATTGTACATAGCTTTAGAAGTGTCTCAAGCTTGTCTACTGGCACAGGAATTTCTAGATTGCTGTCTTGAATTACTTGGAGAATGCCTTGAATTGTGTCTTCCAGTGGTATGTTTGTAAATAGTGAAACCACATCTAAAGTAGTGACGCCATTCTTGTTCCACTCTTTTGTAACTGGTGGGACACCTTCTCCACGAATTCAAAACTGTCTTTGATTGAGTATTCACATAACTGTTTTTCCACAGGCTCTAGGATGTCATTTAACCATCTTGATACTTGGTGAGCTGGGGAATTCTGTGTGTTAATGATTGGTCTCAGTGGGCATCCATGTTTGTGTATCTTTGGTGCTCCTCTCATGCGTGGCATTCTAGAACCACCACTTCTGAGTTGTTGATAGCGGCTGGACGTTAGACGACCGTGACTTTTGTACTGTACAAAAGAGATGAAGAAATTCGAAACTTGCAGGCATCCCTCAACAATGTGCACCCAAACCTAGTATTCACAATCGAAAACGAAGAGAATAGGTCTATTGCCTTTTTGGATGTGCTCGTGCAACGTGAGACCAATGGACAAGTAACAACGAGGACTTACCGAAAGAAAACATGGACAGGGCTGTATCTATCCTTCTACAGCTTCGCCCCGACCTCATACAAGCGTAACTTAGTTGCCTGCTTGTTCAACAGAGCCCGGAAAATTTGCAGCCCAATTCACCTAGAGAAAGAAGAAAATATCTTAATGAAAACATTACAAGATAATGGCTATCCACAGTGGTTTATCCAGAGATACAACAAAGCACGAGAAAAGATGATCGGCCCCAAAAGGAAAGAAGTTCGATTGGTCTTGCCATACAAAGGCGAAATACCGACACAAGTTGCTTCCAATCAACTAAGAAAAGTGACGATGGCAGAATTTCCAAACGTCAACCCGGTCATCGTCTTCACAACAAGGAAGTGTTATGCTCAAGATGGATACGAGGCAACAAAGGAAAAGGACCCCTCCATGGTGATATATGAATTCAAATGTTTCTGTGGATGCAGTTACGTCGGAAGGACCCAATTCCAAGCCTCAAAGAGACAACGGCAACATATTCCCGACTGGCTGAACAAAGGAAACCGTACGAGACCTCGATCAAACACGGAACCTGACAGCAGTATTACCAAACATCTTATGTCCTGCCCCCTTCTACAATCTGGGGCCCGAAACAGATTTTCAATTTTAAGAAGGTGCTCCAACAAAGGCCAGCTGGTCTTGATATTGTGTTTCGAAATTCCCTCGTCAATTTCTCGAATATTTTGCAGCCAATATTTTCCTAAATCTTTCAGCGTCTTTTGGGAAACAATGAAATGAAATAGTATGATCTTGTTTTCTATTTGGGTTCTACAATTTGTGTTACAACCATCGACAACACATTTGAAAGTCATTTTGAGAAAGTATATTGTTGAATATGTCTATATCTAGCCAATGTAATTAAAAATTAACATTTTCTGTGTTAATTTACTGTCATAGATTTTAGTATTAACTCAATTGAAACCGCTTAACATTAGATATTTAAAATTACCTTTTTAACTGCACCTTCAACCATAGTTGGGGACAATCCGCTAACTTCCGTTAATCCGTTAATTAACGGAAGTTAACTTTTTAAAATTTTTAAAGTTCTAAAAACAGTTAACGATTAGTTTAACTTTCGTTACTCTCATGGAAGTCCGTTAATCCGGTAACTTTTTTAATAAATATGCGGCTGAGAGCTCAGCTCATGATGTCAACTCAACTATACGTACAGATTTTTGAAGGCTGAGTCAACTTGCTTCACCTTCGTTCATCGTGAGCACTGACAACAACGCGCGGCGTCATACAGAATTCGCATCGGTTTTTGCGTGAAGCTATTCTCTTCACACAATGAGGCAGACAGTGTCAGGAACGCAATCATACAAGGTCACACGAATCGATTCTGTTCCACAATGCGGTCTCATTTCGTCTAAGCGCATGCTCCGAAATGCCGAACAAATTTCCTTAGTGCAGGAAGAATATGTTAGCCTTGTGTGCAGCCTTATGTGCAAGTGTTTTATTCTTTACCTAACGACTCGAATGAAAAAGATTGATGGATAAAAGCTTTGTGGAATAATTCATCAGAACAAGCGACTTTACATTTTGTAAGAAGCATTGGCCTGAGAACTGATGCGAGATGATAATTAAGTCTTTTTCGAGAAAAGCTGCATGGATAGCAAAGATGTAGACTTATAAGTTTTCACAAGAGGTGTACGGGTCCCTAGCCGAAGAAAAATAAAGAAACTGAGGGTGGAATGCAAAATCGATGACTACATTAGTCAATGACTAAGGTACTCGTAAGCCGTCGATAGCCAGTCAACGACTAAGTGAAGTCAGCGGCTAAATCAATAGTCAATGCAAAACCAACAACTAATTAGTCATTGGCCAATGACGTTTCATGATGTCATTCATAAGCGCGTTTTTTTCCTCACAGACAAGTTACTTCGAAGCAAGATAAGTCATCATCATGAGCAAACCCTCGCGTGCAAAGAATGTAACCGAAGAAGAAAAATTGATATTAATGGATATTGTAAATTGTGGAGATATGGTAAAAATCGTAGAATCAAAGCAGTAAGATTCAGAATCTATTAAAGAGAAAAACGAAACATGGAAAAAGATAGAAACCGAATTTAATAGTCGCAGTCCCATATCAAGAGATACAAAACAGCTGTCTAAGATGTGGAGAGACATGAAGAAGAAGGCAAAAGATGTAAGAACTGAACAAAAGAGAGAGTCACGTTTAACCGGAGGAGGAAAGAATCCGGTTCAAATTGATCATGTTTCTGAAGCCGCGATGAGCTTGCTTCCGAGCACATCATTTGATCCACTAACGGGAGTTAATGATTCGGATGCTCTCCTGCACGAGGAAAAAGGAGACATTGAGAATGGAGACAAATTGGAGATTTAGTTTATTTTTCAAGGTTAGGCCCACTTATTAACATTAATAACAACTTTGCCAAACGTAGTCAAACCAGTAAAAAATTCGATACTTAACATTAAGAAAAGTGGCGTTGAATGAAAATGCTTCTGAAGGCTCTTCCTGTTAATTCGTCACGTGCAGAATCATCAGATGGTAATAGCGAGTCGCTGACTTGTTCAAAATTAGTTTGATCTTCATCTTCTTCAAGACTGCCATCATTTTGAAAAAAATAATAATGAAGAATGCAGCACGCTAATATGACTCGACATGATTTAACAGGCGACAAACGAAGGCCATACTGCAAACATAAAAATTTCCTTTTCAAAACACCAAAACATCTTTCAACTGTTATCCGTGTTCTGATTTTCTTTCGGTTGTATCTCTCTTCTGACGCAGTCATATGCCTTAGAATTGGTGTGAGAAGATAATTCTTATTAGGATATCCACCAACTCCGAGAAGAATTCCTTGTTTTTGTCCAGTTTGAAATTCGTGATTAATAACAGAATTGGTCAGAATTCTTGCATCATGAACTGAGCCCGGCCAACGAGCAACAACATCAGTAATGCGAAGTTTAGCATCGCAAATTACTTGAACATTCACTGAATGAAGCACTTTACGATTTATATAGTCGTCCGCATTGGAAACAGTTGGTCTTTGGATTTTCACATGTGTACAGTCAATACAACCAACAATGCAAGGAAAACCACAGATGTTGTAGAATTCATGCTTTGTTTCATTCATATCACCGAACCATTTTATCCATCTTGATCGAATGTTACATAAAGCATTGGTCACTTCATGGATAACACGACCTGCAGTACTCTGATGGATACCAACAAAATCGGAAAGTGTGCTTTGAATACTTCCAGTCGCGTAGAAACGTAATGCAATCAGAATTTTATCCAGTCTATGCAGACCCCATGACTTGGATGCGTCGGAAAGATAATCATGTATATCGTTGGCAAGTTTGAGAACAACTGCTTTCGTCGCACGAAACCTGTTTCGAAAAACTTCATGCTCGAATGCAAAGAAATCAACGCGCCTTTGTAGACTGCCTCTTGTTGTAACGCTACTGATAACTTCGACCGCGTCTATCACATTCATTTTATCGAATGCAATATTTGAAATTGTATAAAAATTGTCATCCATTTAGCTTTAGTAATCGATTAGAACACGGCTGGCAGTGACTAACTTTTACAATGTTAATTATTAGTCGATGACTACATGGTAGCCATTGACTAATTCAATCATCGATTTTGCATACGATATCTTGAGTTAGTTATTGACTTAGTCGGTGACTAATTTAGTCATCGGTTTTGCATTCCACCCTAAGAATAGCAGGAAATTTATCTGTGAAAGACACAATGGGTGGAATGTAAAATCGATGACTACATTAGTCAATGACTAAGGTAAGCCGTCAACTAGCCAGTCTACGACTAACCTCCTAAGTCAGCGATTAAATCCTTGGTCAATGCAAAACCGACAACTAACTAGTCTTTTGGCTAATGACGTTTCATGACGTCATTTAGAAGCACGTGTTCAATCGTTTCCTCACAGATAAGTCATTCTAGTATTCCTTGTCATCATGAGCAAACCGACTCGAGCTAAAAATGTTACCGAAGAAGAAAAATTAATTCTAATGTATATCGTGAACAGTGGAGATCAAGTGGTTAGTAGAATCAAGGAAGTATGATATCTGTTAAAGAGAAAAATGAAACATGGAGAAAGATAGAAATTGCATTTGACAGTCGCAGTCCAGTTACAAGAGATGAAAAGCAATTGTCGAAGATGTGGAGAGACATGAAGAAAAAGGCAAAAGATGTAAGAACTGAACAAAAGAGAGAGTCGCGTTTGACGGGAGGAGGAAAGAATCCTATACAAGTTGATCCTGTGTCCGAAGCCGCGATGAGCTTACTTCCGAGTGCATCGTTTGATCCTTTGAAGGGAGTTAATTATTCGGTTTCTTTCTTGTACGAGGAAAAAGAAGACACCGGAAATGTCAGTCGGCTACTGCTGACGTTAAAAAAGGTATCTGACATTCAATACGTAATACATGCTCTTGTCTATCTATGAGACATCTCTGTCTATCTATGAGACATACTGTCTATCTATGAGACATACTGACTGTCTCTGTTTTAGAAAAGGAAAGTTCCACCTTGGAGAACGGAAATGGTTCCGTTGATACTGGTACATTGAAAAGGCAAACAAAACGCCGCATTGGTGAGTGCTGAGTTGAACTCTGTTTTATAGAAGCATATTAATCAACCAAATTACACTATTCCTCTACAAAAATGTACAATGGTTTATCAACATCTGCACTTATGTACTTGCCAGTTAAGAGGCTTATAGGAAATAATGATGTTGATTCGATATAGCATCAATAATAATAATAATGATATCCCGATAATGATAAGCAGCAGCATGTCCAACTGGAAAGCACCAGGCCCTGATAGGGCTCAAGTGTTCTGGTTAAAGAAATAACCTAGCTTGCATGATCGCTTAACAACGTATACCAACGATTACCTCCATCAACAAAGGTGCGCAATACCTGAATGGCTTGTGAGACGAAGGACGCAATTGATCCCAAAAGACATAACAAAACCGGCACCTGAGAACAACTTCAGGCCCATCACTTGTCTGCCGACAATGTGGAAGTTTATGTCGGGTATAATTACTAGTAAGATAATGACACATGTCGAAGAAAACAACATCCTTCATCACGAACAAAAAGGCGCTCGCCCAATATGTAGAAGTATAAAGGACCAGTTAACCATTGACAGAACGATAACAAGAGACAACAAGCGACGTCATACCAACCTATCCATGGCATGGATTGACTATCAAAAAGCGTTCGATTCTGTACCACATGCATGGCTTAAGAAATGCATGGAGATGTATAATATCAGCCGGAATGTGCTGACATTAATTCGCAAAGCGATGACAGCCTGGAAAACAACATTAACTTGCCAAAAAGAAGAAATTGGCGTAATAGATGTCAAGCGCGGCATCTTCCAGGGTGACTCCCCATTGCCACTAATCTTCAGTTTGGCTATGAATCCTCTAAGCGAAGTTCTACACAAGGCAGGGGAAGGATACACGCTCAGTACTGGTGAAAAGATCAACCACCTACTATACATGGATGATCTGAAATTATGCAGCAAGAGAGAGGAAGACATAAATGCCCTCATTTTACAGTGAGAATATTTAGTGGTGATATAAACTAAAATTATGTATTGTGGACGATTCCAGCAGATATCGAATATTGATATCCTCAGGTTGTAGATCACATGAAGATCCTTGGCGTGAGAATAGACAGGAATCTAGGGTTTGGGCAGCATATCGAATCAGTTCGATCTAAATCCGCTTCAAGACTGCATGCTCTACGCCTGCTGAGACCGCATGTCTCCAAGGAGGAGCTTCACAACATATATACTGTACCTCGTATGTCCGATCTATTATGGAATACGCAAGTCCGTGCTTCTGTGGCATAAATAAAAAGCACTCATAACAACTGGAGCGGATGGATAAGAGGGCGCATAGAATCATTTTCTTCGATGATAGCAATCGCTGGTGTCAATGCTGGTGTCTTTAGCGGCGAGAAGACTACGCTCATCGAAGAAACTTTTTCAACAAGCTTGTGGCAATCCTTTTCATGTTCTTTTCCCTATGACCCCGACCACGTTGCCACGCACGAAGAAGTACCAATAATTTTACACGCGCACAAATGTTAGATCATGTTCCTTTTTCCCTTTCATTACTAAAGCAGTGAATTCCACAAACTGTGTTTGACAGTGAATTTAAAGTGAAATTCTTTCAAAATCCTTGACTTTTGTGTATTTGTACCATTCCTACTTTCAATTACTTGTATCGCATGTTTTTCATTTATAAATAAACAACACTACCACTATATACAAATGAAGTTTGGAATCGAAAAATGTGCGAGGTTAGTAATACAACGAGGAAAGATTAAAACAACACAATGCCTTGAGATAGATGACAGAATCATCCCTGATGTTAAAGAAGATGGGTACAAACATCTCGGAATACCACAACACCAAATTAATGATGACACCAATGCCAAGCGGAAAGTGTAAAGAATATAGGAAACGAGTCAAGCAAGTCATGAAATCAAAGCGCTACGCAAGAATGTGATAGAAGATATCAACACATACGCAGTGCCAGTAATCAGTTATCCTGGAGGTATCGTGAAGTGGACATTTCAAGAGCTAGACGAACTGAACCGAAAAATGAGGAAGATACGATTTTAAAGATAACATAAAATTTAACGAACTAACGGTTTAACTTTAACTTCCGTTACTTTACTCCCAAATAAACGGATTATTGTTAACGGAACTAACATTTTGAAGATGCCCAACACTGCCTTCAACTAAATATCGCCGATGAGCAATACTTCTATGCCTAAGATGTTCATATCTTGCAGTGGTGGGCAGCGATCCATTTTTCGATAAAGCGCTAACGATAAAGCGATAAATTTTTCCGCTAAGTCCGATAACGATAATGCGATAAATTTGGACCTCCAAAATAAAGTGATAACGATAAATCCTGCGATAAATCCGAAGATATGGTATTCCATTTTTACTGGTTGCATGTATTAAGAACCTCTTTTTTACATTAAAAACACCATATACGTGTGCATGTAACATTGAATAAAATAATAAAAGACCCGAAATTAACACTTTATTACTTTGTAACAAGATACAAATCAACAAAACTGTCATAGCACAACATCATAAGCACAAATACAACAATTTAAGGCACCTGTAATTCATCATCCTCCTCATTCACCCCCCTCGGCACCTTGAACCTCTGGTTGAGGAGGTGAAGGTTCCCTTTCAAAATTTTGTTCACTGAGGCAGGCCCTCTTTGGCCTGAGGACGTCCAAAAAATGTCGTCTGTCCGGCATTACAATAAAATTTTCCAGTCTCTGCGATAAGCGATAAATTTTCGACTAAAGCGATATTATCGCTTTGCTTATCGCAACGCCCACTACTGATATCTTGTATATCTAATATATGGCTCACCGCTTTACCGAAGATTACTGGGATATTGTCTCAACAAGAAAGAATTCAAAGACGCCATTCAATTCCGCTATAGTTAGATAATTTCGGACATTCTCAACAGATGTGTTTGTGGTTCAAAGAATGATGCATGCCATGCTATAAATTGTAAAAAAGGAGGATTTGTATCATTAAGACATAACATCCTACGAGACACTTAAGCTGAACTTCTAAGGGAAGTACGAGTATATAAAGATGTCGTTGTAGAGCCTGAACTAATCCCATTGGAAGGAGATTCCTTTATCCAATCCGGAAACTGTGAAGATAGGGCAAGACTCGACATAACGGTAAGTGGATTGTGCGGAAGGATGGAGAAAACATTTTTTGATGTCAGGGTAACAAATCCAAATTCAACAACATACCAAAAAAAGTTTAAATCAATTGTTCAAGCAACACGCGGATGAAAACTAAATACGAAGATCTTGCAAACTGAAAAAGTTCCTTTATGCCACTTATCGTCACTACAACTGGAAGTACCGGACCAATGGCAACTATTTTCCATAAAAGATTGGCTCACCTCTCTTAAAAACTTCATGAGAACTACTTGGACATCATGCGGCACATTCGCCGGAAGATCAACTTTTCTCTGATAAAGAGTGTGTTGATATCTCTTAGAGCTTACAGGGGAAACGCTGTGACTCAAACTCTGCAATAAGAGATATCTTTTAATTTGATTACTAAGTGTTCTCACTGTGAGCATTTCTTGCTTTTATAATTCCTTTTTGGTTTTATACACTGACTCTTTGACTTATGTAACTTCAGACATGAAGATAACCTTGGTCATAAGGTTGACATATATCGTAAGATTAAAAAAAATAGAACTTATTTCAGACCTACCATCAGAAACTCGGTTTTCCCAAAAATTTTTTTAATATCTCATCAGATATCTATACGACATTGAAAATGTAGAACGACCGAAGCGAGTTCTACATTTTCAATGAGTATAGACGAGTATTAACATTGCTATTGTTGAATATAGACATCGCGATTCACCATAGAAATTATGTTCAAAAGAGATCATATCAATGAATCAGACCATACATTTACGGAGATATGGTACGAAGATATGCAAGAAAAAGAACTATATATTTATTAGAACAATGAACAATTAGTGATTGTGTTCTTCAGGTCTGAAGATAACCTTGGTCAAGGGTTGAAATTTAAAAAAAATAGAAGATATTTCAGACCTACCACCAGAAACTTGGCTTTCCCACAAAATTTTTTAATATCTTATCAAATGTCGAGCCAAGGCATATTTTCACGTATAGACATCGTATTAACATTGCTATAATCGTGATACTTAACCATCAACTGTCTTCAAAAAAGGACTATACAAATGTATGTAGATATCGGTAGTGTCTCATCCCGATATACACTGTTCAAAAAAGTCCTCGTACAAAATTTTTTACTCTTTTTCTAATACGATTTTTCATGGGTTCTCGCAACAGTTTGACGGCTCTCTTTGGCACAGTTATAGCACATACCCGAAACTTTCTCTAAGTCACTCGAATTTTCAAAAATGTCTGCTTCCCTGCCTGGTGGGTACTACTTAATAAAAGCGGGTACTCTTTTCTAAGCTCGATCCTTACAGCAACAAAAATTAGAAATATTGCTGCGACAGATAACGATCTCCTTTATCTGAGGCTGCAGAAGCGGTAAAGAAAGATGAAGAAATGAGGTCAGCAAAGTTATTGGAAAATCAGTTACTTTTTGGGATTTTCAAGTTTGGAAACTTCAAAATCGCAAATTTGGCATTTTTAAGGCTATGTATCAACTTTGCAGATCTAAAACCATCGATTGATGTCATTGCATTTGCATGTAAACATGGAAGCTACTAACATCGATCGATGGTTTTAGATCTGCAAAGTTGATACATAGCCTTAAAAATGCCAAGTTTGCAAATTTGCGATTTTGAAGTTTCCAAACTTGAAAATCCCAAAAAGTAACTGATTTTCCAATAACTCTGCTGACCTCATTTCTTCATCTTTCTTTACCGCTTCTGCAGCATCAGATAAAGGAGATCGTTATCTGTAGCAGCAATATTTTTAATTTTTGTTGCTGTAAGATATCTAGTCAGGAGCGAGCTTAGAAAAAGAGTACCCGCTTTTATTAAGTAGGAACCGACGAGGCAGGGAAGCAGACATTTTTGAAAATTCGAGTGACTGAGAGAAAGTTTCGGGCATGTGCTACAACTGTGCCAAAGAGAACCGTCAAACTGTTGCGAGAACCTATGAAAAATCGCATTAGAAAAAGAGTAAAAAATTTTGTACGAGGACTTTTTTGAACAGTGTACAATACTATAAAGAAATCCATGGTACAGCATTTGATTTATGGAAATCTATATAGTAAGTTATACTTAGCTCACCATGAATCATGTTAGATTCAAAGCTGTCATAGAAAGTTGAATTTCTATCATGTAATAAGCAGCGATCCTATGATGTACAAGACGCACGCGCACATTGCTTCTGTGATCAGTCCACTACATTATATATCTAGGAGTCTATTTTTCCGCATTGACCTTAGACAATCTTCACAACAGTATGTCTCAATGCGGAATGATAGGATAAGGATAAATGTATCAACTGACCATGCATCAACTTACAC
>CAJQUW010009318.1:27500-45875 GCA_907163375.1 Prostheceraeus crozeri
ATTAACCAGAAACGCTGTATAGTTCACATTTTCATACATTAAAACTTTTGTCTTTTGGTATTTTTGTAACATCTAGTTTTGTTTTCTTATCATTGTATAGAAACCATCTCATAATACATGTACATGTAGATTTGCAATATTTCCGTCATAGAATTTTTTCTCGCGTCGAAAGACGCTTTTACTTTGATTATCGATTTTGTCAGATATGAGAGGGAATGGAAAATGCATAAATTCCTGGTTATTTTCCCGTCTTTCGACGCGAGAAAATAAATATTCGGCTTGCAAGAGTAATGGGTAAAAGACCGTTCCAGGACAAGACAAAATTCAAAAAAAATCATAACATTTTAAATGGACTAAATTTAAGAATTTTGGTCATTTTTTCAGGTTTTAAGACCTAAATTCATAAATTTAGTCCATTTAAAATGTTATGATTTTTTTTCAAAAAAATGGTACTTTTTAAAAACGACTAAATTTAAGAACTTTGGTCATTTTTTCAGGTTTCAAGACCTAAATTCTTAAATTTAGACGTTTTTAAAAATACCCAATTTTTCAAATTTTTCAAAATCTCAAATTTGAGAATTACAATTTTTACCTTGAAAATCATGACCGTTCCAGGACACCGAAAATTCATAAAAGTTAAGAAGACGCAATTATTACTTAGACATTCTTCGTTATTGTATTCTCAACATTATTTAAAGTACTAATTGTGTGAACTAGAAGATCATTGTAACTCATAAACACAAAATTGTTCAATGAACCCGTACACTGGCTGATAATTGAAGAGAGAGAGAGATTTATTGTTCTAGCAACGGAAAACATCCAACAGCTTTCCCCTAAAATTAACGTGGAATCTCTTGTCATTTCAATTTACGCATCGGTAATATTTTGACATTTCAATTTACGCGTCGGTAAACTTTTGACATTTCAATTTACCCCTACGTAAATTATTTTCAGAAACAGTTTTCAATATCTGTTTTCAAATTCAGTTTTAGAAATCGATTTGCAAAATTCATTTAACGTTTTCACATGAATAGGTTAAAAAACATACGGGTAGCAAAGTACTTACCCTTGTGAAGACATGAATAGGTTAAGCACATAAGAGTGCAGTGACAATAAAAGCAAATGACAATAAAATTCTTCTTCTAAATTTAGAACGCATAAACGCCGATATGCGGGATAGTTGTTATAGCAATTTTAAACAATCACTTTAAAGATTTTACTTTAAACATATTAACAAATGAAGTTCATGAAGAAAATGGAAATTTGTAAAACAATGTAGATTAGAATAATTATAATATAATCATTTCAAAATCGAATAAGTAGTAAGGAAAGTCATCATTATGAGACAGTTTTAAATCAATCCCCCCTTCTGACTTCTAGGGGTCCCTATAAGAAATTTTTTTTATTATAAAATGTCTAGCTTTACCGTGTTCTTAAAATTATATGGAACGCAGACAACTATAAACTTTGATCTAAAGAAAATTGCTAATCAATTGGGAATAAAGAATTTTCACATATTGATGAGAGACGAATTACAATTGATTAAAAATAAGCCATCAGGAACCTTCAGTTCCCGGAACAAAGTTCCAACTATAAATTTCATAACAAACCTTCACACGTCAGATCAAAATGGAGTACATTGGTCAGCGGGGAGAAATAATACTGATAATGTAGAAAACTATTATTTTGACCGCCCAGAGGCTGAGAACTATTGGTTCGACTCTTATGGATTACCTCCAACAAATAAAGTCAAAGAAGTACTTGGAAAAGGAACATACAATACTTTTCAAATTCAAAAACCAGGAACAACTTACTGTGGTCAATTATGTCTTTATGTTTTATTGAAATTACAGGAAGGAGTACCATTTCCAGATATTATGTTAGAATTGAATAAGGGAATTGAATTCCCGAAAAACGTTAGTTCCAAAAATTAAAAATCAAGCGAAGCTAACTAAAGCTCACTTCGTTGTAATTCATTTTGATAAAATCGGCCTCTGATATCTTCATCATCTAAATCTTTGATTTCGTAAGTAATCGGATAAGTTTGATTTATTTTACAAACTTCAAATATTTCTTTAGTCCAATAGCCAACAAAGCCTTTTTCAAATTTATTCTTATACTTAAATATTCTAACTGTATCTCCAATTTTAAATTTCGGCTTAAGTTTCTGCAAATTCTGATTACTCTCATTCGAATAATTATTTTCGAATATTTTCTTACGTATCAAATCAGGCTCATCAGAAGCTTTCTTTGGAGTTTCTTCAATACCTGAATGAACTTTATTATTGTACTCATCTACAATTCCTGGTAATATCTTCAACCATTTCTGATTTCTTTGTTCTGTAAATTTCTTAAACAATTTATTTTTTAACGTCCGATTGAATCTTTCTATTACTACAGCCTTTCCTGCATCTTCAGTTGAATAAACAGTTTCAAATAGTGGCTGAACGTTTCGGTTATAAAACTCCGACCCTATATCAACAAACAATTTTTTTGGCTTTCTATTACTTTCCTTAAAGATTTCTTCAAACGCATATTTAACTGACAGACCACTCTTGTTTTTTAAAGGCTTTGCCCAAGCGTATCGTGTATATAAATCTATAACGGTCAATGCGTATTTATAATCTTTTTCATTCGGCATATGAATTAGATCAGCACTCCAAATATCATCTTTATTAAATACTTTTACTTTCAATTAATATTTCGGCTTTCTGTATTCCTTGTGAATTTCGGACGCGTAGGTTTCATCTATCCCCTGTCCGAACAATATTTTAGCTTGTAAAGCTTTCTTAACAAACATTCTTTCAATTCTTTCTCTAAAGGTAGGATTTTCAATATTATCTAATTCTTGAATCATTTTCTTATCAGCTACATGACGAGAACTTAGGTCATGATTTCGATAAGCTAAATCATGTCTGAAAGCTGCGGCATCTACTCTATTTATTGGTTCTTCACCTGGTTTTGGATTATTATTCTCATCTAGTCTTATATCTAATCGAGTTCCTGAACCGGTATATGAATGCCCAGGAAGATGTTTTTCTCTCGAATATTTACTCCAAATAAATCCAGGAAAGTTTTCTAATGTTTTTTGTATATCACCTCCGGTGTGCAGCTGACCGCTATGCAGCCGACCGGTGTGCTGACAATTTGAGGTTTTATGTACTTTTAAGAGATAATTCAATAAATCTAAATTAGAAATTTTTAATTTAATTAAATTTTCGGAATTTGCAGAATTCATTTTAAAAGATAAAATAAATGTTTTACCTAATCGGACCAAAGGCTCTCAGGTTACTAACCTATAGAACCTTGTTCAGAGGCTTTAGCCGATCGACGAAGTCTTGGGCTTCAGCCTATCAGACCAAAGGTCCTGAGGTTATCACCGAATCATACTAGGACTTAGATATATTCCAGAACCATCTTTAGTTTCTTTAATTTCAATTAAATCATCAACATTGTGGAGAATATTTTTAAGAACTCGTTTTCCTTCATCAACTAAATTTAGTTTACGAATAAAATTATCTACTATTCCTTGCCCTCTAGCAACTTTCTCTAACTCTCTATTATGACGTTTTTGTTCTTCTAATGCTGCCTTCTCTGATTTATTTTTATTTACTGCTTGGACAATACCAGCTGTCCCACCTGCAACACTTCCTGCTGCTGCTATACCTCCTATTATTAGAGGAATTAATGGGAGAATTCCACCATTCTTTTCTTCTTGTAATTTAATATTCTCAATCATTGGTTTACTTATGTAATATTTCTTTTTATTAATAGTAATAGATTTAGGAGTATTTTTATCAACAATGTTACGTAATTTTAATTCAACAGTTTTATTATTACTTTTCGCTTCCGACATTTTTAATAAAAAAAATTTAATCTAAGAATTTTTCTAATCTATTCTAGTTATGAAAAAATTTTAAGTTAACAAAAATTTTAATTAACCAATAGAACTTTGTTCAGAGGCTTTAGCCGATCGGACCAAAGGTCCTCAGGTTACTAACCTACCCTAACCATCTTTCCATTAAGAATTTCAATAGAATATTTTACATCTTCTAGCAATAAACCATAAGCCATTAATGAAGTTGTGGAATCTTTCTTTTCAATATTAATTGTTACATCACAACCATTTTTAGTAATATCTTCAGATTGTGCACTTAAATCGAAACAGAAAACAGGATATAAATGTCTCCAATCTCCAGGAGTTAATTGTGGTTCAACTCCAAATTCTATACAAAGATTTCTATAAGCATCATATCCTTCCATAAATTGATTATTGGTATCATCGAATCTTAATGGATCAATTGGATATCGGGTTTGATTTAAAGCAACTTGTAAACTTCGAATTGTATTAATATGGAAAAGATTGTTGTTCTTATCAAAACTTGGAGAATTATTTCTTTGAAAAGTTAGTAATAAATATCTTGGAGTATTCGCAGTTCTAGTAAAATGCCAGTTAAATCTTTGTTCAGTAAAAGTTACAGAACTAGCAGTACGCTTTAGAAAATTTACTGGAATTGGTTTGTTAGTGTTTAATCTTTTTGCAATAGTTAATTCAACCTCTAAACTAGGAGTAATATGTTTTATCCACCACTCAAGTCTATCAATTTTTAAATATGCTTTTTTTCCAGTCTTACCATAAAAGATTAATTCATTATTTGCTGTGCGATGAATTATTAATTTAAATTTCAATTGACATGATATTTTGTCATAATCTAAATATCCGAATAATGGAGACAATGACCAATTTACTGTCTGTTTACTTTTCTTGTTAAATTCACGTCTTTCTTTATATGCAGTATTGTTTGTTTTATTTAAATGTTTTGCAATATTTTCTACATCTTTCGCAATTCCTGCTGCATCTGTTCCAGCATGAGTTAAATCATCTACAAATATTCCATCATTATTATCCGGAAACCAACCTTCGATTTCATACTTTTTATTATTTTCACCTATTGTAACAAATCGAAGCATCGAATCAATTACACCTGGAGAATCACTTATTGTTTCTATATTTTGAGTTGCAACATCTAAATGCATTTGTGCAAATAATCTGGGAAAAAATTATTCTCTAATGCAATATTATCGGTTTCTGGTAATGGTGTTGTAAAATTGGCATCACTATATAAAGAATATTCACAGTGCAAAAACGAATCAGGTAAATATAAATAACTTTGCTGATTATCAACTTCAAAAATTAAATCACCTCCAGTATTTACTCTACTGGAAGAACCGGGATTCATAGCAATTCTTATATAGTCATTCTTTTTTTGAATGTAACTGACGAACGGAGGATCGTCTAATCTAAATTTATTTTCGATAAGCGAAGACATCTTTTAAAAAATAATTTGAATTTTTGTTTTTTCTGAAAGTAATTTTCTTAGGATTCTTTTTTAGAATATATTTTAGAATTTTGCTAAACCAGCTCCGCTACAGCTTTGCTGGTTAGACCGAAGGTTGCTGTTCACAACATTACCTCTTATTTCTTCAATTGAACGAACCGTAGGTTCTATGGCTACGCCTGTTTTTTCATTATTTTTATTTTCATTATGTTTTCTATCAGACAGAGCTCCGCTCCTCGAGACTTCGGTCCCTGCAGCTATGTTAGCAATTTTGTTTTTTGTTTCCTCTGAAAGTTTTTTTAATTTTTTAGGTCTTCAGAATCATTCTTAAGTTTACGAATAGCTTCTAGTTGTTTTAATTCGTTTTGAGACTTAACAGCATTTGATATTGCACTAGCTGTACTACCTATAGCAGCTGCTCCTTTTTCAGCAGATGTAATCAAATCTTTATTATTTTTTATCAAGTTAACGATACTTCCTATGCCAGAAAAGATGCCAGCCCCCTCTTTTTGAACGGTACCTTCGGCACTCAGGAACTTTTGTGTTCCGACAGTTTCTACATTTTATAATGGTAAACAGATTTCATAGATGGTTCATGAGCAATTTTTTTATTTGAAGCATAATGTTTAAGATTGTGTTTATAAATTATAGGCATTTTTTAGGGATAAATTTGACTTTTGGGAAAAATATTTACGCTTATGATCCGCTAAAGCCTCTGAACAAGGTTCTATTAAGATTTACGTGCGTCAACGGCTAAAGCCTGAGGACCTTTGGTCCGATTAAGATTTACGTTTGTGAATGGACAACAACTTCGTGATAACTTTATTAATTTTCCGTTGCACTTTATCTATCGCGTCAAGCAGCGTGTGATGTACTTTAATTTCTTTTCTATTAACTTGCATTTTCTGCTGATTCATCTTCAACGCCGCTTTAAGAGCATTTAACTTAATTTTAAGAACATCTAATTGTCTTTTAACAGCATCTAACTGTTCTTTATTTTCTTTAGAGTTTTCTTGTAAATTTTTCTTTAATTCATTTTCTAAATTGATTTTAAGAGTTTTCATTATATCAACTTTTTGATTGAGTGAGTTTACTTCATTTATTATTCTATTCATCTTTTTCATTTGTTGAATAATTTTAGAACTTAATTCATCAACACTTTTTTGGAATGTAGATTGTAACTTATTTAAATTTTTTTTAATTCTTTCAGAAAGTTTTTCTATTTCATCTTCTAATTGTTCTTTCAATAATTTTATCTGATGTTCATTTTTAATGACTGCAGATTTTAAGTTTATAGAAAGCAATATTAAAATTTTTGATTGTTCTGAAATCTTTTTAAAAAGTTTTGCTACATCTGCTTCTAGCTCTCTATCCTTTTTATCAAGTTTTAATAATTTTTCGTTTAATGATTTGTCATTAAGTTTAAGCAACTTTAATTCATTCATCAGTGGAACTAAAACATCATTTATATATTTTTCTTTTAAGTCATTGATTTGTGTATCAACATATTGTTTATTTGTATTGTTTACTCTGTATTTTGTTGCGGAAGAATAGAAAGATGTAATGGACCAGATAAAACGTCTCCAGTTTTCATGATATAATTTTCTATTTCTATTTCTGATTCACGATTATTCGGGATATATGCACCTCCACCAACATTTGGTAACATCATTTTTTAAACAATAAAAAAGGAATTTTTTTTTCTAAAAAGTAATTTTTTCTTACATAAAAATAAAAAAAATGGAAAAAGCAAATTTAAAAAAATTATATTCGCCCGTATCATCCTGTTCTTCTTATTCGACGAGATCATCCTGTTCTTCTTATTCGACGAGATCATCGGGATTTGAAAATAAATGTTTTGATAATAATAATAATCCATGTACAGATGTCAATCTTTTATTTAAATTGCAAGCTGAAATATTTAAAGAACAGACTAAAGGTTTACCTGCGATCGAAACGAATTACTGTATTTTTCCTGGAGAACCTTTTATTAAATTTATGGGTATTGTAAGTAAATATAATGATGTTGCATACGTGGAATTAAATAAAGAAAATATGGTAATTATTGGTGTTTATGGATTTATTAGAGCGGTTTTACCTATTAGTAATACAAATTGGATAGAAAATAAAATAATTAATTTTATTAATGTTACTGAATTGGTAAAAAAACTAAAATTCTTTTCCAAAGAAAAAATCAGATTATTTGTAGATGAACACAATCAATTCAATATTCATGTAGAAAGTAAAAAACACAATGAAGAATTATTATGTCAAGTTTATTATAGAGATACAGTTCATAAAAAAGAAACATCTGAAATGCCACAAAGATATGATAATGATACTTACAGTCTGCGACATTTTATTAGGACCACCCATATTTTTTTAGTTTTTTACACCTAGCTACTTGTTGATGTCATATTATCTTTCACCCTTGTCAATACATTAAATAGGCATGTATGCCAACAATATACCACAACATAGCCATCTACTGATTAGTAACACAGACACCAGACACTCAAACATAAAAATTGACCGCGACATATTATTAGGACCACCTTCGACATTTAGATAAGAAGCTTTCTTTTAGACATGACAACGCTAGATAAAGATCTATTATCAGTTATTTACTTATATATGTCGATTTCTTAGCAATACAAATTGTGTGTTCTGGTTGCCTTATTTGTGCATTGTCGGCTTGCTGTGAGAAAGCCGCATGTAAGAAACTATCATTAATGTGTGGTGTGTGTCGTCGCCTGCGCACGCACACTGTTGTCTGTCAACAATAAAGATATTAATATTCATTATCAAATCGATCCTTGATTTGCTTTCCATCATCGAGACCAGATGTCTGAACTATTGAGATAACATGGATATCTACCAATACGATTTATGTTTAGGTCTAACGTGGAAAGTCTAAATCTTACTCATGAGTAAAAACGGATCTAACAACAAGCATAAGTGGCTCGTAGATGGAAGCTTTGTCTCGCGAAGAGTTTTCTCAGCGTGAAATCGCTACTCGTTGTTATGTTTCAAAGTAGTCGGCACTACTTGTTCAACGGAATATGACTTCTGGAAATCCTTATGCAGCAAACCGACGATGACGTTGTGGAGCATGATGAAAATCTACGACACAAGATGGCCGATTCCAAGAGCGCAGGCCTACTGTTTGAAAAGGGTGGCTAATAACGTCGTCCAGCTACGAAGACCATGGTAGAAGCGTTACATCAACGAAGCGGCACACACTGTTCAACGAGGATGCATAAAATGATTGCCAGCGGGATTGCGGTCAAGGAAAGTGTCGTAACTGACCCCATGCATGAAGATCTAATAGGCTTAATTTTGCCACTCGCCATGTCAATTGGAGCGTCAATGACTGGTGAATGGTGGCATTCTGCGTAGAGCCGAGCCTTGAGTGTCACCAGACTACTCGTCAGCGAATGTGGCAGTCACGTGGATCACTTGCTCCTGCGTTTCAGCCCGTCAAACACCAAGCAAAGGTCATGCTGTAGGCCTGTTTTCTTGCGAGGAAACTGGTAGGCTTCATGTTTGTGAGTGCTCTATTAACTCGATTCGACTTCATCCTTACAAGTGCTTCAGAGAAGGGTGATTCCATAGTTCGTGACTGCTGGTTTCCGGAAAACAACGGACTGCTTATGCAAGAGGGAGCTCCCTGCCACACTGTCAGTATTGTGAAGCGACGTTTTGATGACATCAGCGCCACTTTGTTGGAAGGACCATCTCCGATGTAAACCATTCAGAACATTAATGCGCTATCATGAAGCATCGGCTGCATAAGATTTACATAAGATGTTTGGGTTGCTAATTACAAAACAAAAACGCAGCGTTGTCATGTCCAAAGGAAAACTTTTTATGTAAATGTCGAAGGTGGTCCTAATAATATGTCGCGGTCAATTTTTGTATTTGATTGTCTAGTGTCTATGTTATTAATCAGTAGATGTCTATGTTGTGGTATATTGTTGGCATACATGCCTATTTAATGTATTGACAAGAGTGAAAGATAATATGACATCAACAAGTAGCTAGGTGTAGAAAACTAAAAAAATATGGGTGGTCCTAATAAAATGTCGCAAACTGTATATAGGTTTATATTCAAATTTAAATGTCAATTTATTAAAAAATTATATAAGTAGTTTATCACAACAAGAAAAAATTTATATGTGGTCCACACCTTATTTGAATAAAAATATTGATGACAATCAAACGGAATATCCAGAAATTTTAAATGAACATGAAAAAAATGAAGAAGATAAAAAAGATTCAAATATATTAAAAAAAATCAAATATATCAAAATCGAATATATTAAAAAAATCAAATAGTAATGAAAATTTAAACGAAGAGAAATTAATAAATCAAAATAATATAAATACTGATATTAGAAGTTTAGATAAATTTCATTTATTAACAATTGAAAATAATAATAATGGTATAGTTAAAGATAATTGTAGGCAAATATGTTTTGGATCCACAAAGTTTAAATTAGGTTTTACAACTAATCAATTTAAAATTTTATCATCTTTAATAAAAACTAAAAATGATTCAGATTATGGTGGTGTTATTAAATTTTCCAAAAGAGAACAAAGACCAATATTTTTCTCTATTATATTATTATCAGATAATAAATGTAATTTAGAGTTAGATATACCAATAAGAGAATGGCATCCAATCCCAAAAAGTGTAATGTATGATGTTGAAGAATCAATTTATGATGATGAAGAATCAATAGTTAGTGAAAATAAATTTAGATTATCTTTTGATAAAACATTATATGATAAAACATTATATGATAAAGAAAATAAAATAACTAAAGAACGTGAAATATACAATAACTCTCAAGACCTCGATATTAGAATGTTTTCATCTAAAATGAAAACACAAATTTTTTCTTTAAAAAACAAAAGATGGAAAAGTTTTATTGTGTCTTATGTAAAAAAAGTTGCAAACAAAAAGAAGTTATCAATCTCATTTACAAAGTAAATTGCATTTACAAAATGTAGATCGAGTTGATGAAGGAAATATATTAAAATTAAATAATTATAAAAACTATCTAGAAACATTAGCTACTGATATAAAAGTTAAAAAAATGTTTGATGATTATTCACATTCGGAATACAAAAAAGTTTTTAATAGTGAAGATGAAGCTGTACGAACCGAAGGTTCTAGGGCTTCGCCCGAGAGTTCCTCGCCCGTAACAGATATAACCGATGAAACTTTTTATGATATTCTATCCAACTTTTATGATATATTTAAGAAATCTTTCAAATGTTATATGAATGTAGAAGTACTTTATACAAAAAATGGACCTGATGGAATTCCTGAATAAATAATACAAGGACATTTTACAAATTCACAAGAAATTCATAATGTAAATGATATACAACCCATATTTGAACAAATGATACTTAAATTAGAAAATTGTATAATTGAAGCCCAGTTACGTGAATCTGGTTGGAGATTTGTTAAAATACTATCTAAGAAAATAGTAATTGATAAATATAAAAATAATACTGGTGGTAGTTATGTTCCTTTACCTTTCAGTTCACCACAAATAATCAACATAAAAAATGAAGATGATTATTGTTTTCTGTGGAGTATTATAGCACATTTACATCCTGCAAAATATCACAAAGAAAGACTAAGTCATTATAATAAAGAAGAATATATAAAGGAATTTGATCTCTCTGATGGATTAGATGAATTTCCATATGATTATAATAGGTTAATAAAGTTTCATAAAAAGAACAAAAATTTAATAGAAGTAAATGTTTTTGAATTAAATGTGAATTATGTTTCTATTGGTAATATTACTCCATTTTACTCAGATTCATAAAAATTTTATTTGAATAATAAAAATTTATGTCAATCTGAAATAGTTTATAATGATAGAGGAAATTACATGCATCATAATATTTTTTACCAAGGAAATATAATATGTACTGAAAAATTTCAAATTGTTAAAACATTATCACCAATAATGATTAATCATAATAATTATAAAGGACGTAATTTTAATTATGATTATGATTCCAATTATTCATCTTTATCTTTAGAATATCAACAACCAGCACAAGCGAATATATTATATTATCAGGGACATTTTGTATTATGTAAAGATGTTTCTATATTTACAAAAACTTCAGATAATGTTAATTTTCCCTGTCTCCAATGTATGAGGAGCTTTAGAACTAAAGAAGAAATGAATAGACATTTGGAGAATTGCCAACAAAATGAAGCAGTTGAAAATACTTTTCCTAAAGATGATTATTTAATATATAATAGACATTATTTGAAAAAAAGTACCCTTTACTATTTATTGTGATTTCGAAGCATATGATGTTAACATGACACAAAATTCTGTTAATGGTACGGGCCAAGCCCTAGAACCTTCGGTTTGTAAATATGAAAAAAGTGCACATGAACAAAGTAAAGAAAAATATTTATTTGAACAAAAAACATTATGTTGGGGAATGTACATTCATTCAAATTATCCTGAATTATTTAAATCAGAATATTATCAATACTATGGTGAAGATAGTTCAGAAATGTTTACAAAGAAAGTAGAAGAATTACAAGGACGTTTTTCACAATTGCTTGAAACAAATATACCAATGCTTCCATTAACGGATGAAGAAAAATTTAATTTTGTTAATGAAACAAAATGTTATTACTGTGGAAAAAAATTGGGTAATGATAAGCGAAGCGACGGCTCTGCCGACAAAGTAAAAGATCATGATCATCTAAATGGATTATATAGAGGTGCAGCACATAGTTCTTGTAATCTTAATGCTAATAAATTTAAATATAACTTTGTTCCTTTATATTTCTACAATGGTTCTAAATATGATTTCCATTTAGTAATGAAAGATTTATTTTCATCTGAAAAATTACAACAACAACAACAAATAAATGTACTATGTAAAACAGAAGAAGAATATTTTTCAATGCAATTAGGTTGTATTAGAATTTTAGATGCATTTAGATTTTTTACTCCTTATTCATTAGATGTTATGGGAAAAACTTTGAAACCTGAACAATGTAAAATATTAAATAAATATAATTAAAAACCTTTAAAAGGCATATTTCCGTATGAATATATAAGTGGAGATATAAATAGAATAAATGAAATAATGAAAGAACAAAAACTTCCTCCAATAAATAAATTTAAATCAACATTAAAACAATCACAATTATCTGACGAAGACTATGCAGAAGCTGAAAAGAATTGGAGAGAGTTAAATTGTAGAACAATGCATGATTATACAATGAAATATCTTCAGATAGATGTATTAATATTAGCTGATCTTTTTGAAAACTTTCGTGACATGTGTTTAGAATATTATGGAATAGATCCATGTTATTGTTATTCTACACCAGGTTTAACATGGTTAACAGGATTAAAACATACTGGTGTTAAACTTAAACATTATAAAGAAAATACATATGATAAATTATTATTTTTTGAATCTGGAATTAGAGGTGGTGTTTCATCAGTTTTAGGTAATAGATATGTTAAATGTTATAATAAGAAAGTAAATCCTGATGATTATGGTTATTTAAAAATTTTAAATCCAGAAGAAAAAGATCAATTTATAAAATTGTTTAATCAAAATATAGAAGGACTTATATCAAATGAAGATAGTCAAGCAACAGTTGATGAATTCATGAGAGAAAACTATTTGTTATATTATGATTTTAATAGCTTATATTCTTCTTGCATGATACAAGAATTACCAACAGGTGAGATGGAATGGTGTAATATTCGTACGACATCAGAAATGTCTACTAGGGCTTCGCCCGTTCTTGATTATCAAAAAACATATGATGGTGAAAATAATCATGGTTATATATATGAAGTTGATTTAGTATATCCTGATGAAATAAAAGATAAAACAAAATATTTTCCTTTCTGTCCCGAAAACAAAATTCCCAATATAGAAGATTTTTCAGATTATCAAAAATCTATAATTCCTAAGAAATACAGACCAACAAAAAACTTATGTTAACACAAAGTAATAAAGAAAAGTATGTTGTTGAAGGAAGAATGCTAGATTGGTATTTAGAACATGGAATGATTCTCACCAAAATACATCGAAAACTAGTGTATAAAAAATCTAGGTGGTTAAAAAATTATATAGAGTTCAATATTGAAAAACGTAAAATAGCTAAAAGAAATAAAGATGATTTTGGAAACGTGTTCTTTAAATTAATGAATAATGCATTTTATGGTAAGACTTTAGAAAATTTGCGTAATAGACAAAATATTGAAATAGTTTATGATAAAGATAGGTTTCAAAATTTAACAAGGAAACCTACATATAAAAGAACTACTAGATTCAGTGATGAACTATGTGCTGTACATTTACGTCGAATCAGCGTAAAGCATGATAAGTTTAATTTTATTGGATTCACTATATTAGAACTAGCTAAGCTATTTATGTATAGATTTATATATGATCATTTAGCACCTGCTTATGGCAAAAACTATAAATTACACTTTATAGATACGGATTCCCTTTTCTTAGAATTAACAGTACCGTATAATTCTTCACTTGATGAAGAAATAGATAAAATAAAAGATTTTATTCATCCTTCAGAATTATGTAAAGTAAAAGATGAGTTAGGAAATGATGATTTTATAACAGAAGCTATATTTTTAAAATCTAAATGTTACTGTTATGATACAACTAATAATATTAAAACACATAAAACATTAAAAGGAATTTCAAAGGCATCAGTGGCTAACCAAATAACATTATAAGAATACATCATTTAATAATAAAATAAAAACAGCATGTAATTATAGACTTAATTCAAAGAAACATAAAATGTATTTAAAAGAGGAACATAAATTAGCATTAGATCCATTTGATGATAAAAGAAAAATTTTACCTGATGGAATAACTACTTTACCTTTTTAAAGTTTACTTATCATTATTTAAATCAGTCTAGAATAAAAATTTTATTATTTAAATCAGTCTAGAATAAAAATTATTATTCAAATCAGTCTAGAATAAAAATTTTATTATTTATTACTCAGTATAAAAATTTTTTATTACTCAGTAAACAAATCTTCTATCGACTTTCAGTCGGGGCGAAGCCCCTCGAGGCGAAGCCTAGTCAGAGAACAATTGTTCGATAATTCTATCATGAATTTTTTTATCAATATTAATTGTGATGAATCCATAATCTTTTGACCAAGCATTGTTACACGATTGTTTAAATTCATATTTATTTCTTACGCATAAATCTCTTAACAAATCACTTAAGTTTCTTGCATTTATTTCAAATAGTATAAATATATTTGCATTCTTTCTAATAACACTTCCGTCTAATGAATACATACTTTGTGTTAAATAAAAAGCACTACAGGTGTTATGTCTACCTCTTGTGAAATAATTTCTCTGAACTGACTGATTTCTATCATTAACGCAATCATCAAAAATTACACAATGTTTCGTTGTTTTATCTAGTTTACTAGGATCTTGCATATTACCACTATCATCTATTAATTGTATCTTTATATGCTTATTTTTATTGGATTCTACTAACTGATTATTTTTTGCTGCTTCTTCACACCACGAACTTATTTCTTCTTCATATTCAAAATTTTTATATTCTTTGAATAATGAAGCAATTGCTGTTTTTTAAGATTATTTTCAAATCCATATTTCAAAAATTGATAGACGGGTTGTTCTGCTGTTGTTGTATAAATTATAAGATTGTTATAATCCAAAAAATTTGGAGTCGTTAAAATTTTAAATAATAGATATGTTTTTCCACATCCTGATCTTCCACAAATAACTGACAAAACTTTGTTAGATAAATTTGGATGATGATTAAATTCAAGTTTTTTTTTATTTAATGGTGGAAATTCACTCATTTTTTAATAAAAAAAAATTATTTTTATTTTTTGTTTTTAATGAAAAAGAATAATAATAAGAAGAAAATTAAACTTCTCTAGCCTCGCGTGGGAGTTTATACCTCTCGAACGGGAGTTTATACCTCTCGAACCAAAAGATCTATCATAATCTCTTCACCTCCAAAATTTATTTCTTGTCCTTTTTCATCTGTAATTCTAATGTTAATGTTATTAATAGTTTTTCTTGTAATAGGGAAATATATTAATGTTTGTGGAATTACATTTAATCTATAACCAATGGGTACAGTAAAAGCTGAAAAACTGAATATTAAATTTGACAATTTACCATTTATATATCCTCCTTCAATAATGTCACAATGTACAACAATTGAATTTATTTCAGTTATTTTTGGAATCTTCTCACCTAAATGATAACCTTGACTATAGGTTTGTTTATTAAATCCTAATAGCTTTGACAATGATCTATCATGATTAAAATCAACTTGATGATTTTCGTCTAAAGTAAGAGAAAATTTATTAACTGCCGCTTATTAACTGCAAAATGTAATTGTTTCTTATCTTTAAATGGTATACCTAAATGTCTCTTAATTTCATTTGATATTGATTCAACTTCGTAAGAACGAGGAAGAAAAGTTAGTACTTTCCACGGTTTGCCTTTATCAGTAGAATATCTAAATTGATCATTCACATCTTTGATAACGTTTTGAATAGTGTTAAATGTGGAGAAACTAGTCAATGCAATTTGATAATTTTCATTTTGTTCTAAATGTAGAATGGGTTCTAAATTACAAGTGTGTGATGAAGTAGTTGTTATAATTTTAAACGTCGTACTAAATTTTGATGAACCCAAAATCTCTGTTAGATTTTCTAAATGATTATTAATTTTATCTAAATCTGCTGAACACATTTTTAAATAAATATTTTTAGATAAATATTTTAAATAAATATTTTAGATAAATATTTTTTATAAAAATTAAAACCCACACATTTCAGCTACGGGCGAAGCCCTAGAACCTTCGGTTCGTTATACTTTTATAATCCTCTTCATTTAGAATCTTCTTTTCTAACAGTCTTTTCAATATAGCATGAATTTCATTGAAACTAGAATTATGTCCTTCTTTTATTGCAGATATTAAAATATTTAATCTATTTAGTAATTCTTGTGGATCATCTGGTAAGAATACAGTTGTTTCAGTTCTAAAACCTTTTCCTACTAAAGTAAAACCTTTTCCTACTTTTCCTACTCCCGTTGATAATAAATTTTCTAATTCTCTATAACGGCTAAATGATTTTACTGCATTAACTCTATCTAACATAGCTTTATATTTTATGAGATCTTCTACAGCATAATTATTTAAATCTGCTCCTCTTAAAAGATCAACAAAATTTCTATCTAAACTAAAAGGATATTTATCTGGTGAAAAAATTAAACCTCGAAAAGGTTGCGGAAATATTTCTTTTTGTCCGAGATAAAATCTAGGTATTGTTTTTCCATCTATAAATGAAATAGAATGTTCAAATTGCATAGATTTTGGTAATTTCTTATTAATGTTTGATTCTAGTAATCCATAGTCATCTAATATAGTTTTGTGTTCTGGATCTGTTATATTAATTTGTTTATCATTATTTGTACTTTCTTTTTCAAGCTTTTTAAATGGTTCCATAGTTTTTTCAAAATCAGCTTTTACTTGCTCGGTTTGCTGCATTTTTTCAAACATATCAGATTGAATACCAGCTTTTATCATTCTATGTCGAAGATGATTGTCTTTCATAATATTTCTTTGTTTTATTAACTTGGCTAATTGTTTAATTCTTTTTAGATTAACAGCTTTAATTTTATCCATTTTTAAAATATAATATTTGAATTTTGTGGTAACATTGGAATACAACAAAAACATTTTACTGAACAAATTATTTTTTTATTGCTTTGGCGTCTGACATCTTTTCGTTTAATGTTTTCACGTTTTAAGTTTTGTTTAATAAAGTTTTTAGTTCTTCTAAAAAAACTTTATCATTTTCTTCATTAGAAATTTTACCATCACTAGAAATTTTGCCATCCTGTTTATTCTTGTCATGAACTTTTTCGGTCTGTAATTGAAATGATATTTGATTTACTTCATTAGCTATTTGATCAAATTTTTCAATCTCATCTAACGTAATGATATTATCATCACATACTCTTTGAAAGTAGTTATGTAATTTGTCATAAACTTCTTTAACATGTAAATGTTTATTTTTTAATGATTTTCGTTTCTTAGTTATTAAAGATTTATCTAACATTGTAATAAGTGAAGTTGTAAAAACACCCGTACCTGTTAAAGCAGTAGCAATTACTGGAATGAATTGTAAGAGCACCAGAAGATATAACAATTGTTAAAGCACCTAAACTTATTGTTAAGAATATGCCAATTCCTTGTGTTACATTCTTAACTTTAGACCATCTCTTTCTTAATTTATCATAATGCTCTAATCTTAATAATAATTGAGATTCCTTATTTTTCATATAACGTACTCTATCCTTGTGTTTTTCTTTATTCAATTCAGTTATTTTTAATTGTGATAACGAAGGATATATTCTCGAAGTTTCTTCCACTTTTGTTTCTTCCATTTTTAAAGAAATATTTTTAGACACATAATTTTAGTTAACTGATATTTTAAAAACCTGAAAAATAATCATAATCTCAAATTTGAGATTCTTAACTTTTATGATTTTTCGGTGTCCTGGAACGGTCATGATTTGAGCAAGAGAGAAAAATAATCATAATCTCAAATTTGAGATTCTTAACTTTTATAATTTTCTGTGTCCTGGAACGGTCATGATTTTCAAGGTAAAAATTGTAATTCTCAAATTTGAGATTTTGATTTTCAGGAGAAAATAATCATAAACACAAGTTTGAGATTTTGAAAAAATGGTACTTTTTAAAAACGTCTAAATTTAAGAATTTAGGTCTTAAAACCTGAAAAAATGACCAAAGTTCTTAAATTTAGTCGTTTTTAAAAAGTGCCATTTTTTTTGAAAAAAATCATAGCATTTTAAAAACGACTAAATTTATGAATTTAGGTCTTAAAACCTGAAAAAATGACCAAAATTCTTAAATTTAGTCAATTTAAAATGTTATGATTTTTTTTTGAATTTT
>CAJQUW010009319.1:0-75733 GCA_907163375.1 Prostheceraeus crozeri
TGTGTCAATACTTCACATTCATATAAATTTGAAAGATTTTTAAATTTATATAAAAGTTGGATGATATCATAAAAAGTTTCTCCGGTTTCGACAGATTCATCATATCATAAATGTCACTTTGTTCGGGGATCATAATATAATATTAAGTTTGATACTAGAATTTTGCTAATCCATTTCCCACGTTAGTGGTTAGGGACTGCATCCCGGCTCCGCTGTTTACACCATTTCCTCTCATTTCTTCAATTGTTTTTTCATCATGTTTACTTTCCATCTTCGATAATTGTGCAATTTTGTTTTTTGTTTCCTCTGAGAGTTTTTTATATTTTTGTAGTTCTCTAGCATTATTCCTAAGTTTACGAATAGCTTCTAGTTGTTTTAATTCGTTTTGTGACTTAACAGCATTCGATATTGCACTAGCTGTACTACCTATAGCAGCTGCTCCTTTAGCAGCAGATGAAATGAAATTTTATTATTTTTAATCAAGTTAACGATACTTCCAATACCAGAAAAGATACCAGCCCCTTCTTTTTTAATTGTTTCTAGACTGTCATAATGGTACACAGGTTTCATAGATGGTTCGTTCGCAATTTTTTGATTTGAAGTAAAATGTTTAAGATTGTGTTTTAAATTATAGGCATTTTTTAGGATTTAATTTGACTTTTGGGAAAAATATTCACGTTTATGATCGGCTTAAGCCTCTGAACAAGGTTCTATTGGTTAGTAACCTGACGACCTTTGGTCCGATCAGCTAAAGCCTCTGTACAAGCTTCTATTGGTTAGAAAAACCCAAGACTATAAATTTTTTATTAAAAAATGAATAATAAAACGGTTGAATTAAAACTACGTAACATCATTGACAAAAATGCACCGAAAACTATTACGGTTGACAAAAAGAAGTATTACATAAGTAGACCAATGATCGAGAATATTAAATTACAAGAAGAAAAGAATGGAGGAATTCTACCATTAATTCCTCTAATAATAGGAGGTATAGCAGCAGCAGGAAGTGTTGCAGGCGGGACAGCTGGTATTGTTCAAGCAGTAAATAAAAATAAATCAGAGAAGGCAGCATTAGAAGAACAAAAACGACATAATCGAGAGTTAAAGAAAGCGGCAAGAGGTGAGGGAATAGTAGATAATTTTATTAGTAAATTAAATTTAGCTAATGAGGGGAAACGAGTTCTTGAAAATGTACTAAATAATATTGATGATTTAATTGAAATAAAAGAAACGAAAGATGGATCGGGCATATATCTAAATCCTAGTATGGTACGTTAAAAAATAATCTTTAAAAATGAGCGAAGTGGATTCCTTGAATTTGAATAACTTAAGAATTTTAAATCTAGATCTAATGGATTATCTCTTAAAAGTACATAGAACCTCAAATTGTCAGCACGCCGGAGATGACCGAACTTCCGGTTGCCAGCGTTACGAAGGTAACGATATACAAAAAGCATTAGAAAACTTTCCTGGTTTTATTTGGAGTAAATATTCGAAAGAGAAACATTTACCTGGACATTCATATACCGGTCCAGGAACTCGATTAGATATAAGACTAGATGAGAATAATAATCCAAAACCAGGTGAAGAACCAATAAATAGAGTAGATGCCGCAGCTTACAAACATGATTTAGCTTATCGAAATCATGACCTAAGTTCTCGACATGTAGCTGATAAGAAGATGATTCAAGAATTAGATAGTATTCAAAATCCTTCCTTTAGAGAAAGAATTGAAAGAATGTTTGTTAAGAAAGCTTTACAAGCAAAATGCTTTTTGACCAGGGGATAGATGAAACTTAAGCCTCTGAAATGTCAAATGACCCAAGCCGCTACGCGTCCGAAATTCATAGGGAATACAGAAAGCCGAAATATCTATTGAAAGTAAAAGTATTTAATAAAGATAATATTTGGAGTGCTGATCTAATAAATATGCCGAATGAAAGAGGGTTTAAGTACGCATTGACCGTTATAGATTTATATACACGTTACGCTTCGGTAAAGCCTTTAAAAAACAAAAGTGGTCTGTCAGTTAAATATGCGTTTGAAGAAATCTTTAAAGAAAATAATAGAACACCAAAGAAGCTATTCGTTGATAAAGGGTCCGAGTTTTACAATAGAAATGTAAAGCCACTATTTGAAACTGTTTATTCCACAGAAAATGCAGGGAAGGCTGTAGTAATAGAGCGCTTTAATAGAACGCTAAAAGGTAAGATCTTCAAGAAATTTACTCAGCAAGGAAATCAGAAATGGTTAAAAATATTACCAGGAATTGTAGATGAGTACAATAATAAAGTTCATTCAGGTATTGAAGAAACTCCAAAGAAGGCTTCTGACGACCCTGTTTTAATACGAAAGAAAATATTTAAAAATAATTATTCGAATGAGAATAATCCGAATGTACAGAAACGTAAGCCGAATTTAAAATTGGAGATAGGGTACGAATATTTAAGTATAAGAATAAATTCGAAAAGGTTTTGTTGGCTATTGGATGAAAGAGATATTTGAAGTTTGTAAAATAAATCAAACTTATCCGATTACTTACGAAATCAAAGATTTAGATGATGAAGATATCAGAGGCCGATTTTATCAAAATGAATTACAACGAAGCGAGCTTTAACCTTTAGGTGGCGCTTTAGCTAGCTAGCTTCGCTTGATTTTTAATTATCATTATTATTATTCAATTCTAACATAATATCTAGAAATGGTACTCCTTCCTGTAATTTCAATAAAACATAAAGACATAATTGCCCACAGTAAGTAGTTCCTGGTTTTGAATTTGAAATGTATTATAAATTCCATTCCCAAGTAATTCTCTTACTTCATTTGTAGGTGGAAGTCCGTATGAGTCAAAATAATAATTAGAATCGTTTATATTTCTTTGTGCCGCAGACCAATGTACTCCTTTTTCATCTGATGTGTGAAGATTTGTTATGAAATTTACAGTTGACTTATTTTTGATCAATTGTAATTCACCCCTCATCAATATGTGAAAATTCTTTATTCCCAATTGATTAGCAATTTTCTTTAGACCAAATTCGTAGTTGTTTGCGTTCCATATAATTTAAAAAACTCAGTCAGACTTGTCATTTTTCATAAAATAAATTGTTTCTATTATATTCCCGTAAATGTGAAATTAAAAACAACACATGGATATTTCAATTTGGGTAGTATATTTCCAAAATGCATCTGCACAAGTCGGCAAATATTGCACGAATATGTACATTGCGAATTTTCGTTCTACAGTAACATGAAATAAAATCAGCTACTGCTATCTAACTTTTTACAACAATCGTCTACTAACTATAATATTACAAATTGCATGAACGATATGTCCACGCGTGGACAAGGTTTCATTGGATGATAGAAAAATGACGTCATATAACAACATAATGAAAATGATTGATAACAGAAGGGTTGAATAATCAATTATTCCAAAACACTCATCTTGTGAAAGACACTGCTCCAAGATTGAAAGATTAGTTTTTAACAGTCGTACAGGAAGCGAGACTCTACAAAGAGTCTGAAATTTATCTGCCAGTTTTGCCAATTTCATTGCGAAGCTCAATTCAGTTCGTGAATAGTTAATACTGATATGTTTTAAGAGATATGTGAAATCTACTTTATTATTCTCACACAAGGATAGTATATGATTGGCGTGTTTTCCAATAAAACTTTTACATGTGACACTCAAAAGATGGCTTTGCTTTTCGTATTTTAAGTGTTGTTTCAAAGAATTCACTGACGTTAAAATGTCCCCCCGCCGGTTCTTTAAAATATTCCAATGAATCGATGAATGTATGACGTCCAACAACACTTTCCTTCAACTGTTTTGTAAATGTTTCGATTCTGAAAGGAAGTGTTTCTTCCTTCTTTGCTTTGGCTGCGAGTTTCCGTTTTTCTTTGTATTCTTTTCGAGCAGAACGTATAGCGTCAGGATTGAAGAGTAGAGGCGCCTTCTTCACTTCCTTATCTATATATGAAAAGTATTCAGAATGTTTCTCCAGTGGAATGAACAACTCCGCAATATTTTTGAAGAACTGTGAAAGTACCGTTGCTATGTTAGCTTGTTGTTCAACGACTGCTTGACTCATGATTGACAGATAAATTAGTACAAATCACTATGTTCAAAATATAAGAATAAAGTAATTAAAGATAGTGGAACAATGAGAGCAAGCAGATTATAAGTGTTGATTGAAATAATATCACAACAATCTGAGCACACGATACAATGACAGAAGAGAGAGAGAAATGAACTTTAGTAGCAACTTTGTCACCGTTGTCATAACAATCTTCAACCTGATGACAGTTTGCAGTTGTTTTGTCGTCATGTGAGTGCGCTGGCAAGAATTAAAACAACTTGCCTAACGTACAATTAAAATC
The DNA here is from genome assembly GCA_907163375.1 of Prostheceraeus crozeri. NCBI lineage: Eukaryota > Metazoa > Platyhelminthes > Polycladida > Euryleptidae > Prostheceraeus > Prostheceraeus crozeri. The sequence continues at coordinate 4,381 of CAJQUW010009319.1, forward strand.
TCATTGTTTCACAGAGCAGTAGCAACAACAGGAATTGTTCATTTGTTCCAATATCGGATATAAAGGGGCTGATGGTTCTCTTGTTTTTTCATCTTCCATTTTTAAATGAATATCTTTGTTCATATTCATTTTTCCTCATGTTGTATATTTACATTTTCATCATTTTGTATATTTATATTTTCATCATTTTGTACTTTTATTACATTTGGTCATAAACATTTTTCCTCATTTGCATTTTTATAAATTTAAGGCACTTTCCTATTTTTTGTATTTTCCTATTTTTTGTATATTTATTACATGTGGTCATAAACATTTTTTCATCATTTGTATTTTTATAAATTTAAGGCACTTTCCTATTTTTTGTATTTTCCCATTTTTGTATTTTCCTATTTTCATCATTTTGTATTTTTCCCATTTTCCTATTTTTGTATTTTCCTATTTTTGTGTTTATAGTTCCATTCGTATCTATTTGGGAGTGTGATCCGGTGCTTTGCGAAGCGTTGCGCCGGATCTCATACCTAGTACTACTAAGAGTCTGTAAATTATTTTCTGTTTTCATTGCTACTGCTTTGAATACTTATTCGCTTCTTCATTTAATTACCTATGTGACAGAGTTTCGCTGTTTAGGACTTCAATCAACGCATTTAGTCAGACCATTGAGTATATTCACGGTTAAAAATTACAAAGATTCTATCATCAAGAATTGAGCTGATCAATAGAAACATGGTATAAAATGGATTCTCGTACATTCGTGCATTCTCGTGTATTATTCAAAATGTGTACGTCTTATGTCATAATACATCACGTTGTCTCACCTTATTGGTTTTGACAGTTTCCTGTTTTTCTGAAGCTTCGTCGTGTTCCCCATCATGATTACGTTTATTGCCACTCTCAAATGTGAATACATATTTGCCATTCTCCTCTGTCTCAGTGTATTTCTGCAATTTAATTAAATATTTCATTTAAGGAATAAGAATATGAAAAGTCTCTGTCAAGACAAATATTATTCAAACATTGTAAAATGTGCTGTCACAACTCATCTTATCTCTCAGCTCAATCAGGGACTTACTCCATCATTATCATTTGACTCTTGATCTGATCGCGGGTTCTAAATGCAAGGAAATTTTAATCTTCCTATGAGGCCAATGCTCAATCTGGCATGGCTTCATATAACTGGTGTGGATATCATTAGATGACATAATAGAAGAGAACCAATTTTTATAGTTATCACAATATAAGTTTCAGTATAAATGTACTCAACTAAATGTACTCTAAAGATTCTTAAGCAGAATATAAATCTTTGAACTTGGGAGTTTATCCATGGACATTGTCTAAACAAGAGCACAAGTTCACAACACTCATACCAGGATTTCAGAGCGCGCATATCGCAGCTGTAGGCATTATTGAAGTTAGCATATTTTTACGCCTATGTAGTGTTTGTCTGGATACTGCACACTAGTGATTGATGTTGGTGGAAGCCCTAGCGTATATCAACCTCTGATGATTGATTGTCAATCGGCCTCAAGCGCCTAGTCAACTTTGAAGTTGCTTGCTTGCGATACTGGTGGCGTTTCATTACAGGCCACAGGTATCTTGTTCATTATCCCGATTCAACTAGATTTTGTGTTTCAATTAAATTTGTTACAATAATTGCTGCTTTTGTTCTCTTAAATGTGAATTATCAGCAAAATATTCTAAGCCAAAAATCCTAGTAAATGATAATTAATTTTCTCAGGAATGTTGCCAATTCTGATTACTACTATATTTCTTTGCTGCATCCAAAAATGTCAAACAAATCTTACCTCATTCTTTTTACCGCCTTCTTTTGAAGCATGGTCGTTCGATTTTGAACTTTTGGGAGAATTACTGGTTTCAGTTTCCCACTCACACGAGTTTGAGTCGTCCTTGCTATCATCATATGTCTAAAATTCAAAATACAACGGAGGAATAGCCACACATGTTAAGGTCACAAAGTAATTTTACAGAATTATCAAAAGTCATCTTTAATATTTGCAAGTAATCAGAAAAATGAGTATATTATCCCACTATGTACATGTACACCTGACTGAATACAAGCATGAAATATATTATAAAAGATTATATTACAAATTTTTTTTGTATTATATATTACAAAAACCTCGATAAAAATTCTGCAGTCTCCTTGCATGATTCTGTGACAAAGCCGTTCGGATTTCGGCTGATTACGTGATTGGTGGGCTAACTTGCTGATACTGTCAAAAAATATGTGAAAAGCGGTGCTCTCTCTATTGGAGGCTTATGTTAATAGAGAATATTTTGGCAAGATATTCATGTGCATCTGAATGCAGATCATTTATATACGTCATCCAAATAACTCAAACTTTGGTAATGAAGATAAGACAAAACGATGTCATAAGTTGGGAGGCCTTTCGCCGACTCTTTTCGGGCAACACTTCAGACCGCGTACAATAAAAGAAAAATCAAGTCATTATATACAGTTAAAATGAAAGAAAGGACGGAGTTGAAGTCACTGCCACGGAAGAGCGAGTGTTAATACAGTTTGCTTCTGGACACATAAAACCGGCCGCAATGATGCTATCATTGTCGCTTCGAGAAATGGTAGCAACATTAGGTGGCGAGCGCGAACCAACTGCTTGAAGTAGATCTTCTCGTTGGCGCGATCGAACGATGTACACGGCATCGTGTGACGCGTGACCGCGCTTGTCGGTGCTGCTGAAGATCGCCTGCACTTGTCCTTCATCAGCCATTGTGGAAGATGTTCATCAGCTGGCTTGGCCAACCACCTCTCCGTGCGTCCGACATGACTGTCACCACAGTTACATGTGAACTGGCGATCTTCAGCAGCACCGACAAGCGCAGTCACGCGTCACACGATGCCGTGTACATCGTTCGATCGCGCCAACGAGAAGATCTCCTACTTCAAGCAGCTGGCTCGCGCTCGCCACCCAATGTTGCTACCATTTCTCGAAGCGACAATTGTAGGTTACACCACGCGTTTTGTAACGGAATTACACCACAGTTCCTTACCCTCGCATTATCAAAAGTGTTGTGCGATTCATTGCACACATCTAATTTTAGTCTGACCATAGTCGTATCAGACTTATTCCCTATTATTCCATAGTTTCTATTAAGTGACAAAGTCGCGCAATACTTCGGGCAACTAATACTGAATTAAAATAATCATTAGAAATTATAGGGGAAGGGATCGAGCCTTTTGATTTGTTCATGGTAATATAATTATGATAATTTACTAAATTATGAATTAATGTCACATTTAATTAACATTAAAAAACAATCAGTCAAAGGTCTTTTCGGGACAGGCGGTTCCAGAATCGCACCGACTTCTTTCTGTTGACAGTTTGAAGCACGCTTGTACAGCTGCACCGCATTACTTCGGTGTCCCGTTCTCATCTTTATGAGTTGTTCATCTATGTTGTTATTGAAAAGTTGAGTGGCACAGGTCACCTTGCCGGAGTGAGCCGTAAGATTTGCTTTGATCCCAGCAGCAACGGCCGCCTCTGAATAATTTCCCCAATTTGTTGACACCGACTGGGGTGACTGAATAACGTGGCTGATTTGAATAAATATTCTTTAACGGACGCCGATGGAAAGCGCCTTGATATATATCACATGCTTGTAAACTTTGTATGTAGCGCTCAATAATTTTATAGATGGATCTAGGATTTTCCATGGTGTCGTATTGTTTGATATCTTTTGCCAAGGTTTTACGGTCCTTAATACCACCACTGTAGATCTTGTCGTTCTTTCCGATGAAGGTCACGAATCTCCCGGTATCGTCTTCACTAAATTCGAATTGTGCAATATTCATGTTTCTGTGTTCGTCTAACGCTCTAAGTCCAAAAGCTTTGCACACATAAAAATACACAGCTCGTTGAAGCTCGGTTCCATTATTCATTGAAAATGAGCCTCTGTCCCACATCAGTTCTTTATGGTCTCTCGTTACTGGCTCGGCTTGCTTCTTCGTTACTCCAACTCCCATCCGAGTGAGCTCTTTCATCTTTGCATCTAAACACTTGAAAGTAGGCAAATCGGGTATCTTCTGGAGACATGATATTGACTTCTGGATACGAGCTTCGGATGTAACGGTTTATACCACAAGCGATATTTTACACGGTATTTTCGGGGTAATTTTTGCCGTCTTGTCTTCTTGCTTCAAAGATAAAATGCTTTAATGCACGTACGAATTGAGAGCATTTGGTTGGGTCGAATTCGTTGAGGTGAATATAAGTGTTGTTGGCGTCCAGACTGTTACGCCATTCAATCCAGTCTTCGTAGACCTTTGTAGTCCAGGAGTTGTTCTTCCTCGTATTCCTTGAAATATTGTCCGATATCAGTTGATCGATACTTTGAGACGAAGTGATCGAGAAACGTGAATTTCCGCACATATTCTATGAGGAAGTTGACAATTACAACAAAAGACGACAGCTTTGATGGTCATTTTATATGAAAAGTGAGTAGATAACCACCGTTTAATGATACCAATATCTATTCTACATGCTATGTGATGCCAGTGAAATTGATAGCGAATGAATGTGAGTAGATAACCACCGTCTACTGTTATACGCACTCCACATTCAACTTTATTCTCTATTGTCTGACATAGAAATCTAGCAATTCATGTAATTTCACCAGGATTTTAGAATAATAAGTCATTCACACTTAGCCATAAGTTTATCTTGCTGATTGATAGACAATGGGCCTAGTGACAGTGAATTCAATGCTTCAATGGTATACCTTTGAAATCGAACAATTCTATACGAAGTTAAGCTATAATTAAGTACCACGTACGCATTTAGCCGTATATTATATTCACAATAAGCGTCTGCTGAACACAATAATGATCGACAAACAATAGCTATCTTTCTTTGTGATCAACCCTCCAGTAATGGCCAGCACACGAATGCTGTTATATACATATGTATTTCAGTCCGAGAAATATCAACGCTGTAAGAGGTCCACGGACGGTCGTCAAAATCATAGATATCTCAGCAACTGCATCAGTGTCGCCGGTGGTATTTTAATAAACTCGTTCTTCAACACAGAAAAGCAGAAACGTCTTCGCTATGGAATTTAATCCTTGAAATCAATCAGATTTCTATGATTAAAACTGTCGGTGTATGACATTTTATTCCACAGTTTCTACCGACAGCTGTAAGAAAACTGTAGTGTAAATGACGTGAATTGACCGATACTGTGGTGTAATGATAGCATCATTGCGGCCGGTTTTATGTGTCCAGAAGCAAACTGTATTAACGCACGCTCTTCCGTGGCAGTGACTTCAACTCCGTCCTTTCTTTCATTTTAACTGTATATAATGACTTGATTTTTCTTTTATTGTACGCGTTCCGAAGTGTTGCCCGAAAAGAATCGGCGAAAGGCCTCGCAACTAATGACATTGTTTTGTCTTATCTTCATTACCAATACGATTACGGCCAACAAGTGTTTCTGCTCAAACTTTATTAGTTATTGATAAGTTTGGTAAACCACCCTCAGCAAACTCTGTGAGTTTCGAAAACTTGACAGAATTGCTTATTGATGACCAGCCGAATGAAGTGTCATTAAATTTAACGTATACACATGAAGAGGTACCTGATCCTCATGCATGCTAAAGTGAACTTTCCACAATTTTCTAAGTAATGTCAAATGATGAAGTTTCACTCCTCGATAACTAATCCATATAGTAAATGAAAGAGTTGGAAGAACTTGAGATACATGTAATAATAGTTGATTGTGTTGCATGATGTGTTCGGTTTAGCAAATTCAAATAATAGTTCAAGAAAATGACTCCTACACTCTAAACCAGCACCTCCTAAATCACATACTATAGCAAGACACTGTTCATAACTAATAAAAAAATCCTAAAGCAAAGCGTTTTAGGAGGCTAGCGCACTAGGGGAATTGTTATCTTTAGTATGTCAGCATCCCATTTCACGCAACCTCCTAAAATTCTAGTGTGTGGCGCTTTAGGATGCAGGTTTTCTCGATTTTAGGTGGTGCTGGTTTACAGTGTAGATATCGAATGATATTGCAGAAATATACCTTTTTGCATTCTATTTTTTGAATAAGTGAATTCAATTTCTACTGACCTTTCACTATCCATATATCTATGCCTATGTTATGGCAACTTTCATAGATTTTAGTGCATTCATCTTCGTCATACTTATTTCCTGTTTCTGATTAATATAAGATGACTATGTTGCGCAAAGACAGTTTATTCGAGAATGACAACATTCATCTCTAAAAGTAGGATGAAAATCTGAAAGACAAGAAAAGTTCAATGGAAGATGATTTCCCGGATTTTACCTGTGTTTTTGCTATTTCATGGCCACTTAGCTGTCCTTGGATACTAGGATTTGCACGATCCCTCTCGACATAGCGTCATAGTGTAAATCCGCTTCAGGCTGCGATAATGCCTTGTCAATTACAGTCGTAAATTCTTCTTCAAAGAGAAATTCACTGATTTCAGATAAAAAGTCAGAAATTATTGGTCATCATTCCGCCTTCAATCATGCTGAATGAACAATATCCACGTGTTCGCATGTCTGCATGTCACTGTATACAAGCCATTGCATAGAAGCCTTGCCTTCTTGTTTGATGTTCGGCTCTTTCCATTGGATAGGTGCGGATCTTAACTGCTTCTTGATAACAAGTTTCCCTCCAAGCCTCGACTTATGGCTCGGACGCAGATAGATGGGCTTAGTGAAAACTCTTGCTGCACTTTCTCTTTGATCTCCAACAAGGTGATGATAAACTTCTCTTCCACTCATCTCACCAATGGGGCTACCATCGATTCACTCACCTTTGTATAAGTACGTGCTTATCAGATGGTCGCCTTCAGTCTTTCAAAAATTGGCTATCATGCTTCTTCCATTTTGCCTATGAATGCCTAACTGATCTGCATGCTGCAAGTAGTCTGACTGGGATTGTCAAGCCGCTATCAGACGATCTCGAGCAGTTTGCGCTATAATCATGCATTTTATAAGTCTGTTGTCATCACATGTATCGTCACTCTGCGCGTTGATATAAGACATACGAGTGAGTATAATGTCAGACACACTCCCGGTTAGACGAAAGAGTGAGATGAAGGTGACAATATCCAGAAGCTCCACACGTAATCTTACAGAATTTGAATCTTAGAATAACGATATTGAATGTACCATGAATGCATATTTGTTCTATGAATAACAAATTGAGAAGGAGTATCTAGAAATCGAACATGATAAATGAATGGATATCATGCTCAGCAGAAATTGAATTCACTTAGAAATTAATGCAAAAAGGTATATTAGACATGAACTAGACAATGTGTACACTGTAACTGTACAATACATAATAATAATAATTCATAAGCTACTTACGAAACCAATGTACAAAGCGAGAACAACAAAATTGAGATATTTTTTATTGAAAATTAAAGTTTTCAAGACCGCGTCGGTTTTGATATTTTTACAAATATAGTGTATGGAAAGGTCTTGTCTGTAATATCATTATTCAAACCTCCTTACTTTACTAATTATCGAATTTTTAATAAATGATGGCATTTCAGCAACTAACTTACGTTAAATAATTTTTATGCTTTATAATTTTAGTACACCGAAAATACTACTTGGAATGAGATAGATATCTTGAATGTTCAGATAAAGAGCGATGATAAGTCATTTCCTGACGGCTTTAAGATATGATAAATTTAACTTACATTTGAATCCCAAGGCTTGACCCAGTTGTCTTGATCATCAGTGTCCGCTCCAGCATCATGTCCTGAATCGTCCACTTTCACAGCTTCACCCGAGGTGCTCTTTGGTTCATCTCCTTGCATATGTACTTTTTCAGTATCTTCAGAACCCTGTGAAAGTAATCAGACAAGTTATCTAAAAGTGAGGCAGAAACATGGAAAATATTCATGCATTCATGAGTTATCACAGGCCCTATGTTGTTAAAATCCTTTCAAACGTAAATGTAGTAATATAATAAACCGTGATTATAAAAGAGTCTGTAAATTATTTTCTGTTTTCATTGCTACTGCTTTGAATACTTATTCGCTTCTTCATTTAATTACCTATGTGATAGAGTTTCGCCATTTAGGACTTCAATCAACGCATTTAGTCAGACCATTGAGTATATTCACGGTTAAAAGTTACAAAGATTCTATCATCAAGGATTGAGCTGATCAATAGAAACATGGCATAAAATGGATTCTCGTACATTCGTGCATTCTCGTGTATTATTCAAAATGTGTACGTCTTATGTCATAATACATCACGTTGTCTCACCTTATTGGTTTTGACAGTTTCCTGTTTTTCTGAAGCTTCGTCGTGTTCCCCATCATGATTACGTTTATGGCCACTCTCAAATGTGAATAAATATTTGCCATTCTCCTCTGTCTCAGTGTATTTCTGCAATTTAATTAAATATTTCATTTAAGGAATAAGAATATGAAAAGTCTCTGTCAAGACAAATATTATTCAAACATTGTAAAATGTGCTGTCACAACTCATCTTATCTCTCAGCTCAATCAGGGACTTACTCCATCATTATCATTTGACTCTTGATCTGATCGCGGGTTCTAAATGCAAGGAAATTTTAATCTTCCTATGAGGCCAATGCTCAATCTGGCATGGCTTCATATAACTGGTGTGGATATCATTAGATGACATAATAGAAGAGAACCAATTTTTATAGTTATCACAATATAAGTTTCAGTATAAACGTACTCAACTAAATGTACTCTAAAGATTCTTAAGCAGAATATAAATCTTTGAACTTGGGAGTTTATCCATGGACATTGTCTAAACAAGAGCACAAGTTCACAACACTCATACCAGAATTTCAGAGCGCGCATATCGCAGCTGTAGGCATTATTGAAGTTAGCATATTTTTACGCCTATGTAGTGTTTTTCTGGATACCGCACACTAGTGATTGATGTTGGTGGAAGCCCTAGCGTATATCAACCTCTGATGATTGTCAATCGGCCTCAAGCGCCTAGTCAACTTTGAAGTTGCTTGCTTGCGATACTGGTGGCGTTTCATTACAGGCCACAGGTATCTTGTTCATTATCCCGATTCAACCAGATTTTCGGTTTCAATTAAATTTGTTACAATAATTGCTGCTTTTGTTCTCTTAAATGTGAATTATCAGCAAAATATTCTAAGCCAAAAATCCTAGTAAATGATAATTAATTTTCTCAGGAATGTTGCCAATTCTGATTACTACTATATTTCTTTGCTGCATCCAAAAATGTCAAACAAATCTTACCTCATTCTTTTTACCGCCTTCGTTTGAAGCATGCCCGTTCGATTTTGTACTTTTGGGAGAGTTGCTGGTTTCCGTTTCCCTCTCATACGAGTATGAGTCGTCCTTGCTATCATCATATGTCTAAAATTCAAAATACAACGGAGGAATAGCCACACATGTTAAGGTGACAAAGTAATTTTACAGAATTATCAAAAGTCATCTTTAATATTTGCAAGTAATCAGAAAAATGAGTATATTATTCCACTATGTACATGTAAACTTGACTGAATACAAGCATGAAATATATTATAAAAGATTATATTACAAATTTTTTTTGTATTATATATTACAAAAATCTCGATAAACATTCTGTAGTCTCCTTGCATGATTCTGTGACAAAGCCGTTCGGATTTCGGCTGATTACATGATGTTAAATTTCAAAACATCTTCATCTACTGAGGCAATGTACATGCAGCTGTTGCCACTACCACTCCGGAAACATGTGATCTCCCGTCTAGGGATCACAGAACTCGCATTGCCCATTACAACGGCATATTTTTGGTAAACAATCTCTGGTGCTTACTGCTTAATGAACACAATCTACAAATTACAGAATGAATTGAATGTATAGTGTTATCACGTCAAAGTTATGAATACACTCATTTCATCAATGCATCTATAGGAATGATTGTTGACGGAGGCTGCGTTATTGATAACGCTCACTAATTGGTTTGTTTGGATAAGTTAATGCATTCTGTTCAACGAAGACAAGAGATAGGGAATAGGTTACATGGAAATGCACATTTAATTGTGCAGTTAGGAGCATTTTGAAGAAAACTAAAAATACTTTGTAATATCCTCATTAACAAATGTGTCGTTGCAAATTGGTTTTCATGATTTATGATAAAGTGTGCATTACTGAATGAAGTCGATGTTTGAAATACTATGATTACATATAAAATTTATACAAAATTGACTCCTAACTCGCTGAATAGTATCAATTCGCTTCTCTTCTGCTAAACTGCCAAGTTATTAGAAAAATGTTTGATGAATTAATTTGAAAAAAACTATGAAAAATCACATTACAGAATAACTGCTTTTGCAGTGGCACATGATGAGGTCTGACTTACCTTCTTTTTATAGCTTGATCGCTTTGTCGAATGCTTATTTTCATATAGACGACCGCTATCGGCTTGATATACGTAGGAACCATCTGAGCTCATTTTTTCTTCGGTTGTTGTCTGTAATTTGAAATTGTAAGCAGTTAGACCTTCGAATGAAGCATCACTCGCACAAATAACAAACTGCGATAGTTATTTGGTGATGAATTTCTTTAGCGAGTATTAGTAAGTACTATCCCTTTAACCCTTTCAGCTCCGAGCAGTAATTTTTTGCAACCCTCGCAAGTGCAGATGACGGGCAGCGCTCGTCATCAAAATGAATAGCTTACTTCCCGAATCAATTTCCAATGTAACATTCGTAGATGCCCATTACGGGCTCAGCTCGTCATGCAGTGAATCGCTCTAAGTGCCCGTACGAGCATAGCTCGTCATGATCTTTTCGTCAATGATTTGAGCTTCTGTGATTTTAATTTTAAGATAGTTTTAATTATCTTTTGTGATGCTAAGAGTTTAAAACAGGTCTAATGAGAAATTAAAAAGTTTATTGACAAAAAGAAATTTATTCACTTTCTGTAACAAACAATATTTGCTGCATTATGTTAAGTGCGATAAAACAACAAAAACAACTCGTTGCCTTGCTTGTAGGCGTACCAAAAGTTGACAAATTTCACAAATTGAGTTCGTTGTACCATGTAGCAAAGCAAGCTCCGACACACAGTCCTGGTTCTCCCTCACAGGCTGGACACAGTTTCTTTTCGAACGCGAATACGCCGGCATCGCTTGGTCGGTTTGGCCGGAGAGTCAGCCTCTGTGGAGGATGGTTTCCTGTTGCCGAAGAGATGCGTTGCTGAATTGGCAGGCCATCCCTTCGAGAGGACCCTCGTGACCTCCCAGGACCAGTTGAGAGAAGATAGAGCTTGATGACCTCTTCTTGAAACTCCAAGAAATCCATTGTTGATCCACGATGTTGGAACACGACGAAAGCATTTTTTATCAGGAGATGGATTAGATGCACACCGATTTTTGTGAACCACTTGTACGATTTTCGTACAATGTTATACGGATGAAGGGAGGCGTCTCTTTGGTCAACGCCTTTCATACCCTTGGAGTACGTCGTAACAATTCTCGGTTTCGTCAGAGTTTCTTGAACACCGCGTTGGGTTCTGGTGATGTCAACATTTGCAGCAGCAGAGGATGTGTCCATGATGTACACTGTCTTCAAGCCGGAGGATTTTTTTTCCACCATCTTCACAACCATGAGTTCACTGTTTCGACAAAAAGCATGTGATTTGACGGGCACAGGATAATTTCTCAATTGAGCAGGAGCTCCGCGATTTGGTCTCAGCGTTCCAGTAAGAAGTGTTCGCCTTGCGATCAAGTATTTCGCAAGTCTTTCCGAAGTAAAAAAGTTGTCGGTACACAAGTGGTATCCTTTGTTTACCAAGGAAGCAAGCAAATACACCACAACTTTTTCACTGAACGATTGGCCAGCAACGCCTTCAAGTCCTTCCATAACCGATTGATTTTCGGCCGCACTTGATGCCAACATGAAATTCCAGGTATATCCTGTACTTGTCTCACACAGACAGTATGTCAGAAGGCCATATCGACTGCCCTTGGAGGGTATGTAACGCTTCATGAAGATTCTCCCTTTGTAAAGAAGTAGGGACTCGTCCACTGCAATATCGCTGCTCGGAAGATACGCGTTTCGACATATGCTGCTCACGAGATCCAAAAATGGTCTGATTTTGCTCAAACGATCATCAGAGAGTTGTGCGTAATCAGCAAAGCGCAGATAGCGCAAAATCAAAAGGGATCTATTGCGTGGCAAGCATTCCTCCGCATGAAAGATGTCACTTGAGTATATGGGATTTTTGGACCAATAGCTTCGTATTTCCGGGTTATTGTTCAAAGCCATTATCATGAATATTGCAATCATTTTCTTCAAATCATTCACGGAACAATTCGTCCAATCAGCAATTGAACCTGACAAAGTTTCATCTGCAGAAAGGTCATTCATCGCATCGTAAAAAGCGATCCCCGCACGAATATTGTGGTCCATGAAACTAATTGTTCAAAAAGTTCCTGTGTCAGAAACGCGTCCAAAAATTCTCCAAGATTTTCTTTCGTTGCCTCAGGTAAATATTGATTCGGATTTGGTCTAGGAAAAGCATTGAAAATGGGCAGTCCATCTCTTCTATCCGTCTCTGGGGTGACGAACCTCCACCCAGTACCACTAGAAGATGGCTCAGCCGGAAGATCATCTTCATCCGCAGATTCCTCAGTAACATCAGATGATTCAGAATTGTAAGAACTTTCTCTGTCGGAGTTGGCAAGTAAATCCGCAATTTGCGACGCACCAATCCTCCTTCGTGCCATCTTACACTTAGAGTGAAAATTCGTGTTTCTTCTAACTGTGGGTGCGACAATGAGCTGATCTCAAGACGTTATTATCGATCAAATTATCCAAACACCTGACCTGATCTCTGCTCAATGACTTCCGGGCACTTGCAGCTGTGTGCATGAATGAACTAAGGGCAGGCGCTATTGTTAAAGCTGTGACGAGCACCGCCCGTCATGGGCACTTTGCAGGAAGTATTTTTTTGTAGATCAGGTCTCTGAGCCAATTTTTTGATGACGAGCGCGGTTAAAATTGCATATTTTCTGAGCAAAAAAGATTTAACTAATCTTTTAAAATTTGATTGAAGTATAAAATACTGTGTGACTATGAAATATAAAATCAGTAAATCAGAGACTGTGTACGAAATATAATCAATTGATATAAAAAATTGGATCGGAAAAATTGCGGAAATCGACATTTCATCATTTAATCACATTTTTACATAGCATTTGCCGTTTTCTTGATGACGCTGGACAAGCTGCCCTAAAGCCGAATGAAATTCAAGAGACTTCAAAATTAAACGCGATATAATGGCTGTTGAATGCTCATGGAAATACTGAATTGAATGATTGTGATGCACGCTCCTAGGTAGAAGAGGACACAGCAGCTCAGGTTATAGAAGGCCTATTGACCGTGTTCAGAAATGAATAGAATTTCTTGACAAAACACGTATACTAAGCGAATGTGAGCATTATCGCAATTTCAGGAATGCAGATGCCTTTCCGAGCAAAATCGTCTGCAAACAAAGATGCTCATTCATCCTACAGCCGAATTAAAGTGCTGAAATCTCACAAGGAAGAAAGGGTTGCAGTTAGTACCGCTAGCTTATTTGAAGCGTTACAATTCAGTCATCTATACTTCGATTCTCAAATATTTGTAAAAGGGATGATCTTGACAAGTCTGCTCCTTCATTCCAATACAGTTCATTTGCCGCCTTTTCAACTGAATTTCGTCTTTCATTTGCCAAGTTAGTGACTTTTGCTTTGGAATTTCTTCTACTATGAGACGAAAATAGTAAACCAGTCACTTATTTAGACTGCTATGAAAAGGTTTTCGATATGTGTGCATTGGACAAGCATAATTCTATAGCTTCAGATCTAGGAAATCAGTCCGCATATCAACCAGTCAACGAACGTGGACCTGAACAGACTTCTCTTGAAGATATAAAATAACCCGATGACAAAAAAGCGGTGGTTCGAAGGGATTTGTCCAGACTTTGTCTATGCTTCATAATATACATATAGTAGTCACATACACATGCACAAGTTCCCATGCGGACAACAATCCATACCTGGTCTGCATCCTTCGATTTGCAGGTACAGCGACCATGTGGCCGGCAAAAACCAGTCGCCAAGAGGCATGTAAGGAGTACGATGACGGAGAGATTCATCTTCAGATGATGTGGATCTGACCTGTAAGACAGACGCTGAGTTGTAGGACCTGTTGTGTAAGGTTGTGGAGGCGAGCGAGAAGTACGGACTTCATCTGAATCCGGAGAATATATTAGAGACATGTTAACTGATTGACAGGCAACCAATGTCACACTGGATGGAAGCTAACTGCATAGTGATGACGCATGAAACAAAAATAATAATGTGTATATTCCACTGTAAATCGCTGGATACGAAAATTACATACAAACATATACCAAAATCACATACAATTTGAAACTAACATCTGATACGAGATTCTCGTATGTTTACAGAGATCTGGTATGTTTTTCATACCACATCTCACTTACTTTTGTATGTGATTGGTATGTAGCGATACGAACTATTCTATCTGTGATTGGCTGTTTTACACTGAAATACGAGTTGTTGGTATGTTTTATATATGAGACCCGATGCAAAGTCATCCTTTTTCGTATGCTTCTGGTATGTGTTTCGTATGGGCAGCTTTAAGTCACATAGCAAAAAATATATGTATTTCATACTACTGTCAAATAACTTATTTTCAGTGATGCCAGTCGTGAAATTTTTTTGTTTGATGGAGTAATATTTAATTAGATTGGATTTATTGTGAATTATATGCGCCACGAGCCACGAGATTGACGTCGTTGCTACTTTTTTAGCAACATTAACAGGACGTTTAGTCATCTCTGCTTTGTGAGTCAAGTTGATTAACATCAATTCATTCAAACGAAATCTTTCGTGAAATCATGTTGACTTATATAACTCAAACAAAGTTATTTTTGCGTTCATGAATTATAATGTGTTTTTACTTCGGATTGATAATATGCTTAATTTCAAAATAACATAATGCATAATTGTTGATGGTTGAATACTTATTGATTATTCATGAAATGCCTTAGACTAACGTGTATTAAAATCGAATTCAGTATTCGAAGTATTACTGTAGAATGTCATTATCTTACTACTTACAGAACAGTAGTAACATTAGTGTGATATTTATTGACAAAAGGCCTTAAATCAACATACTTTGGACATGATTTATGCCTTCTTTTAACATTGTGCTGGTATGGCTTTAGTACGAGTATGTAAAGCATACCACATTTGAAATAACATACGAAAAATAGCATACAACTATATACCAAGAGAATACAGAAATAAACCAAAAAATAGTTTGGTATGCATCCTTCGTATGTGATTGGTATTGAGCGATTTACAGTGTACTGATCAAAATGAAGTTAGTTTCATTGAAATCGATCCTGTGGAGGGAAAGTTATGCATTACAATAACTTATGTGGTCTTCAACGACTGCGAACGACTGTGACATTGTTTTACGTTTTTTAATTGGTCAGCTGTTCATCAAGCTATGTGTTCAAAATGTATTTTTGTGATTTCTCCGCTAATGCAAAACAGATTTCGACGAATTAAACTGCGTTATAATCCTTGTAGAAAGACGGGTACGATTATGAAAATCAATTAAGTCATTGCAAATTTTCTAATCAATGGCTAACTTGGTGTTTCGTTCACATTACACAACCATCAAACATTAGCATGAAAATTCAAATCTATGCCTAGTCTTCAAATCTATCTTTCTTTTATTCGCGCGATTTCCATCACAACATTTGTGGCAGCCAGTAAAAGTTTGTCTGACATTATCAAAACTGCTCATAAAAGAGTTTCAATAGTCTAGTGTCTTGCAACTTAAAAAAGGTCGTGTAAACACCTACGACAGGCCCCTGCGTGTCGAGGGGCGTCGCGCGCGCTTTTATGTGGAAAGAATCTGAGTCATTTCAATTCAACTGTCGAGACACTCAGTGGCCTAGTATAATTCCATCGCTCTCCGTCGATTTGTATCATCTCATGCTTATTTCCTTGTTCTAATCATAGTTGGAAGTGGGTCGTGGGTCATGGGTCACATTTAGCGTGGGTCAGGTGGGTCGTGGGTCAGACTTCGTTGACCCACTTCCAACCAGTTTGACCCATGATAGGTTTGACAATCTCAAATACTGTAAACTTCATTTATTCGTATTCTTGTCATTCATGACAAATGATTGAGTCAGTGTCACT
The DNA here is from genome assembly GCA_907163375.1 of Prostheceraeus crozeri. Lineage (NCBI taxonomy): Eukaryota > Metazoa > Platyhelminthes > Polycladida > Euryleptidae > Prostheceraeus > Prostheceraeus crozeri. Next base: position 20,632 of record CAJQUW010009319.1, read on the forward strand.
GAAAGGAGTGATGGATGCACACAGTCAAAGCATGCAACACCATTGACTTTCACGTGCCTCATACAGTTTCGAAAGGGACGGAATTCACTCAAATTAAGGCCCGAAAGCAATTGCTGCTGTCTACTGAGAGATGTTGGTTGGTGGAGAGAAGTTGTTCGAGGGCAATAGTGTGCGCTCGATTCTCGGTCTATGTCTGACGATACCCAATCATGTGTGACCTTGATTTCAGAGATACAGCTACTGAAGAAGTCAGGTATACAGAGGTTTTGTCCATTTTGCAAAATTTTCTTGCAATACCAACTGACCTTCGTTTTGTTTGTTTCGTTTGATTTTGTTGATCTTTCATATAACATTTCCTCCGGTAGAGATTAAAATGGTAAATCTCGGGTAAAGATTAATCACAGCCTAAATATTCTAGAAATATGTAATTGAACAAAATATCTTGATAATATACCCACTTGTATACAACCGTTCAATCTACTTTTGCATGGTACATGTTCCATGCATCTCATTGCTCATTCGATACATGATCATCTGAAATACGCTAATTCACACGACGGTCATTGATATAGACTTATCCCTTTCACACAGACTTATTACGGCAGAGCTCTGTGAGGAGATATTTCTTGACACTTCGTATCAATAAAAAGTTTCGTTTTGATATTTGATTTGGTATCAATTCAAATAGGAATATTTACATGATGTCACTAGTGAATGTTATCACAACGTACTCGTACATGTAGCGCCACTAAAATATATCAGTTCATCTATATGTACATTGTAACCTAATTCTTGAATTATAATCTTGTCCTCGTGCAATTTTCTACTCACGCGTTACGCATGCTTATTCCATTGTCACTCTTACATCAAATATGCAACCTTCTACTTAAATCTAGCGTTGATGGAAGTTAATGAAATTTGAATCGAAATCCATGTGAGGCAACAAAATATTAGTTTGTCGAATTTTCTGTAATAGTTTTCACACATGTAGTATCTGACATAAGAAATGCATGAATAAATGATTTAGGCCTACTGCAATCCTATTTTTTAACTTCAATTGATTAAGAAATGTAAAATTTGAAATTCAGTGTGCAGGTCCCTCAACTTATCTAATTATCTCTCTACGAGTTAAATAGGCAGCACAAAATATGATAGTCAAGAATTTATTATAACAAGAAACAGAATCGTTTAATTTTTTTAGAACCTTTGGCATTTGTGGTACATGAACTTTGATTATAAGATAATTTTGATGAGGTTGGATGTCTATTTTTCATGTGACAAGTGATCTGATACACTTGAATCTTCATAACAAATCTCAACAACAATTTTGATAATGCGAGGCCTCTACCTAGATAGACCTAGAATCTTGAATGAAAATGAAACTAAGGATGATACCAGAAAAGGAAATTGCGCTCACATCATTCACCCTTGCAGCATATGGGTCAGGTGGGTCAAGTGGGTCGTGGGTCAAGTTTCGTTGACCCATTTCCAACTCTGGTTCTAATTCCTTATCAATCATTGTTCGCTCAAGCGTTTGTTATGAAGCTGTTGTAGGAAAATATTATTTAAATTAAACTGAAAATTTATTTGCCTTCTCATTCACTTTCAGGTGACAAGTCAACTCAGGAAACTGAAGGTCAGTTGGAGAGCATCCTGATTACGTCATCCAACATGTTATCTCATTGATCGAACTTCTCAAATATGACTTTGAATAATTCAATTTTCCTTCTCCTCATCTACTCTAGGGTGCCCCCATTCATTTACCCTCTATGCTAGAATTGATCTATTCGTTCGCGTAGCATATCCAATTCTCATGACAGAGTATGCTTCGAAGTTTAATAAATCGTGCTCATTCCCTCTTTGCTTTTTATTGAATTAAATCCGGAAATTATCAAAATGACTCAACTTGGCGTCAAGGAAGTGAGAGGGGGTCCGATTTTGATATTCCAATGACTCAGTCGTCCTTCTTTGTACATACAGGACATGACATCCACAGAACAGCTTAACGTCGTTCGACCTTATCCATATGGGCTACATGAAAGGCCATTAGAGATAAACTCCGGAGGTGCAGAGGAAGGATCAACCGCACATGGCAGTGAATCTGTATCTGCTATTTCATTTCAGTCGAATGAGTAGAAGTAAGGCAGATAGGCCAACATCAGGTCTCAGAGGGTGTAGAAAGTCCCATCACAAGTTTTTTGCTATCAGATTTTGTCCACGATGGTGCATAATGAGTGAAATTCATTTATCCATTGCTTACAACATGCGCGTGCATGTGCGTCGTGGTGGAAGATCTCAAAAGGTGAATAATTTGCTTTTTCACAAGATCGTGCATGACTGGTGATAACTGAACGACTCAGCACAAATCAATGTTCAAAATGAAAGCTGGCACGAAGTTCATAGTGCCGAGTTTGTGCCCATTAATTTTTCCCTTCGATCTCATTGGATAAACAAACATTTGGTTTGGTGCCTATTAGTGCGTAGTGGCGCCTACTGGTGCCTCGAGGCACTAGAAAGGCCCCTGTGGGAACGAATCTGGCGAAATGCTGGCAGATAATCAGTTACATATTATCATGCAATAGTTCAGTAATAATTTTTAGCATATTTGCTGGCGAAGTTCGCCGGCGACAATTCGCGGATTCGCGCTCTGTATGCTACCTTTTACTTTTGACTTTCTCTCTTATTTTCTTTAGTAATCCTCCTCTACAGCCGAGGCACTATTTTCTCCCTCACCTCCTCACCATCACCCACATATGGCTAATCTATCTAAGAATTAAGTGCAGACTATCATTCTTTGATAATGGTAAGAATATAGAGAATCCGCTTATATCAATTTTCATAACATCTCTAGACATTCAATAATTTACAACAATGACAAATATTTGAATAATATCATAGTATTTACTGCGACATTTATGGAAGATAAATACTTTTTTAATTTAAGCCTTCATGAATTAAAAAAGATCATTTTTTATCAGATCATACTGAGTATACAATATATTTTCATGTGAAGGTAATATGCGAACAATACTACTTACCACTAATTAGTTGCTACAATATCCACGATTTCGCCGGTTGGCGAAAAATCAGCTCGCATTAGTAAACAAATATCTGCCAACTACTTATAGCAACTTTTTCGCCAACTGTCGCTTTTTAATTTTACACATGTTTTTGGATAGATGATGACCATTTTCACATGCGGAGATAGTTTTTACACGAAAATGAACCTTTAAAAAAATTATCCACAAAATTTTATCAGTACAATTTTATCTAAAAATAGTACAATTTTATCAGTAATGCCTCCAAGATGCTTAGAAGAAAAACAAAGATCTATTTCCGTTCGTTCTCTGAAGGATGAGTTGCCCTTCGAGTGTAAGGCCCGTGTTGTGTATGAGTTTTCTTGTGGTTGTGGATGCAGCTACGTTGGCCGCACTCAACGTGCTTTGTCTGCCAGTGTCTGAGCATACCAGCATGGATATACTCTTGTGGTTTTCGTCCTCGCTCAAAGTCTTTGCCAGATAGCGCTGTTACCAGGCATGTTATGTCCTGCAACCTTTTTGACAAGTCTGACAAGTCACAGTGAATCTCGAAAGAAATCAACTGATCATTAGGAAGCCATAATTTCACATTCGCTGGCATGGAATATTTGGCATCACCGTAAAACCAACCGTTGCACAAATAAACATCTACTCAATACTAATGATAAATCATTACAATTCAACACAACTTTCATGTCTATGGAAATGTCATATGATCACGCAAAAAATGGAAGTGACATCAGAAGTTATCTAACCCTTATACAACGGAAACATTTTTCACCTATTAACGACGGAAAAGTGTAAATTGTTACCGCATGTTTGTTTATTCTAACCCAATGAAGATGAAAATCATGCCGATTTCTACATCAATCAGCGGACAGTAATGCTAGTTGGCATTATTGTCCGCTGAATTACATAGAAATTGCATTAAGTTCAAAACTGCATTATTCTCCGGAAGAAGCACTCTATGTCAAATCTCCATAGAAATTATACAATACAGGTTTTCCAGTTCGACAATGCGACTATCAGATTAAAGAATATGTTTTAAGATGCAACAACGGTATTTCTGTTAATCAGCAGCGTTTTCAATTGAATGATATTGTTTTTAATCGGTAGTGATAATAAGTGAGTTTATTAATGGATTTATAAGTTTAATGAGCGGCAACCTGAAATCATAAACGGCTTTTCATATTCAATTATATTTTATTTAACAGGTAAGTCAATACAAAAAGTTTTGATATTTTTTAATTCGAAAAGGTAAAATATGTCAATAGGAAAAGTTAGGCATCAATCTGCCCATACGTCTGGAAGACCTTCCCATCTTATTTGCAGTGATGGCACTCATGTTTTGGGAGGCGAGTTGCAGTAAGGTCAAATTCCGCTGTTGTCCAGTGTAGTTGTGTGACTGCTCACGAATCTCAGCTACTTCTCTCTTGAAAGCCGCTTTCCACATGGAAAACGCGTTCTCTGCGATATTGAGAAATGAGAGTAGGGCGGTAAGTACCTAATAGAGTGTCCCTCTCGCAAACTGACTTCACGGGCTCTATTGTGGCACGGAGCATTATCCATGACGAATACACGAGGTCCAGCCCCAGCCGCAACGGACGCTTCTTCCAGCCAGGAGTTAAATCTCTCACAGGAGGTTCCGCCTTCGTAGAATTCATGATGGACGAAACCTTCATTAGAGACCGCCAAGATGAGAGTAAAATTCCGCCCGCGCTGTCCATGAACAATCCTGACAGCTCGCTCTCCCCGTCTGGCACGACCTCGTGTGCGACTGATCCATAAATTAAAGCCGGATTCGTCCACAAAAATAAATGTTGGCGATGGTTTGCGCTGATCGTGTGCAGATACCAGTTCGCATACTCGGCCCTTTCCACTTTGACGTCATGGCTATTGCGGTTGACTTGAACAGTCTCCATTTTCTTTAAGAAGATAAGACGATTTCTCAGACATGTGCTGATAGTTTGAATTGAGACAGATGGCTTGTCCGGCATCCGCGCTTGTAGATCAGCTTTGATTTGGGCTAACGTGAATTCCGGTTGGGATTCAACAATCTATTCACAGTATTTGCCATTCACAAAAAATTCACAGTATTTGCCATATCTTCGTCCATCTTCTGGTGTCGTCTTCCTCCTCTGGGACGCTCAATGACTCCTTCAAGTATATAACGATGTACTATTGAATACGCAGTACCCCGTTTTACACCGAGAACTCGAGCGGCTTCAATATAATTATCTCCGGCTTCGTGAGCCATAATGATTCTGCGTTTAACATCAGAAGGTATACGCTGGCGCTCCATATTGATAAGTTAATTTAGCAGATGTGAAGACATCTATATAGGGCTATGGATCAAACCGAATAGATATCATTTATTCTTCACGTGAAATACCGCTCACTAATCTGATAGAGACACAATTGAACTATTTTGCTGCAGTTTATTTATTGTTGTCGCTCTCAATTGTGAAATGACGCAATATTTTATCTCATCAACGACATCAACGACAGACATTGCTTCAATTATTTGAAAAGTCGTTTGCCTCAATCTGAAATACCATATTTCAAGGGATACTCTGGACCCCTCTCAGGTCTCAGAGGAAGTAAAAAAGCTCATGTCTCTGGGGTTAATGATCGCCAATTACCATGCAAATCTGCTTGAATGCACTGAAAAGTTTCCCAAGAGCATAGAAAGAAACTACTAATAATTTACTTGTGTAAAGGTAGCCATACCGATAGCATGGCATTTTTCAGTTCTAAGTAACTTTCAGATACCCAACTCTGCCAGAAAAGACTCTTTAAAAGCAACCTAATGAAACAATGTACGTCATACTAGCGTCAACTTCATATTCAAACAGTGAATCTCGAAAGAAATCAACTGATCATTAGGAAGCCATAATTTCACATTCGCTGGCATGGAATATTTGGCATCACCGTAAAACCAACCGTTGCACAAATAAACACCTACTCAATACTAATGATAAATCATTACAATTCAACACAACTTTCATGTCTATGGAAATGTCATATGATCACTCAAAAAATGGAAGTGACATCAGAAGTTATCTAACCCTTATACAACGGAAACATTTTTCACCTATTAACGACGGAAAAGTGTAAATTGTTACCGCATGTTTGTTTATTCTAACCCAATGAAGATAAAAATCATGCCGATTTCTACATCAATCAGCGGACAGTAACGCTGTAGTTGGCATTATTGTCCGCTAAATTACATAGAAATTGCATTAAGTTCAAAACTGCATTATTCTCCGGAAGAAGCACTCTATGTCAAATCTCCATAGAAATTATACAATACAGGTTTTCCAGTTCGACAATGCGACTATCAGATTAAAGAATATGTTTTAAGATGCAACAACGGTATTTCTGTTAATCAGCAGCGTTTTCAATTGAATGATATTGTTTTTAATCGGTAGTGATAATACGGTAAGTGAGTTTATTAATGGATTTATAAGTTTAATGAGCGGCAACCTGAAATCATAAACGGCTTTTCATATTCAATTATATTTTATTTAACAGGTAAGTCAATACAAAAAGTTTTGATATTTTTTAATTCGAAAAGGTAAAATATGTCAATAGGAAAAGTTAGGCATCAATCTGCCCATACGTCTGGAAGACCTTCCCATCTTATTTGCAGTGATGGCACTCATGTTTTGGGAGGCGAGTTGCAGTAAGGTCAAATTCCGCTGTTGTCCAGTGTAGTTGTGTAACTACTCACGAATGTCAGCTACTTCTCTCTTGAAAGCCGCTTTCCACATGGAAAACGCGTTCTCTGCGATATTGAGAAATGGAGAGTAGTGCGGTAAGTACCTAATAGAGTGTCCCTCTCGCAAACTGACTTCACGGGCTCTATTGTGGCACGGAGCATTATCCATGAGGAATACACGAGGTCCAGCCCCAGCCGCAACGGACGCTTCTTCCAGCCAGGAGTTAAATCTCTCACAGGAGGTTCCGCCTTCGTAGAATTCATGATGGACGACACCTTCATTAGAGACCGCCAAGATGAGAGTAAAATTCCGCCGCGCTGTCCATGAACAATCCTGACAGCTCGCTCTCCCCGTCTGGCACGACCTCGTGTGCGACTGATCCATAAATTAAAGCCGGATTCGTCCACAAAAATAAATGTTGGCGGATGGTTTGCGCTGATCGTGTGCAGATACCAGTTCGCATACTCGGCCCTTTCCATTTTGACGTCATGGCTATTGCGGTTGACTTGAACAGTCTCCATTTTCTTTAAGAAGATAAGACGATTTCTCAGACATGTGCTGATAGTTTGAATTGAGACAGATGGCTTGTCCGGCATCCGCGCTTGTAGATCAGCTTAGATTTGGGCTAACGTGAATTCCGGTTGGGATTCAACAATCTATTCACAGTATTTGCCATTCACAAAAAATTCACAGTATTTGCCATATCTTCGTCCATCTTCTGGTGTCGTCTTCCTCCTCTGGGACGCTCAATGACTCCTTCAAGTATATAACGATGTACTATTGAATACGCAGTACCCCGTTTTACACCGAGAACTCGAGCGGCTTCAATATAATCATTTCCAGCTTCGTGAGCCATAATGATTCTGCGTTTAACATCAGAAGGTATACGCTGGCGCTCCATATTGATAAGTTAATTTAGCAGATGTGAAGACATCTATATAGGGCTATGGATCAAACCGAATAGATATAATTTATTCTTCACGTGAAATACCGCTCACTAATTTCATAGAGACACAATTGAACTATTTTGCTGCAGTTTATTTATTGTTGTCGCTCTCAATTGTGAAATGACGCAATATTTTATCTCATCAACGACATCAACGACAGACATTGCTTCAATTATTTGAAAAGTCGTTTGCCTCAATCTGAAATACCATATTTCAAGGGATACTCTGGACCCCTCTCAGGTCTCAGAGGAAGTAAAAAAGCTCATGTCTCTGGGGTTAATGATCGCCAATTACCATGCAAATCTGCTTGAATGCACTGAAAAGTTTCCCAAGAGCATAGAAAGAAACTACTAATAATTTACTTGTGTAAAGGTAGCCATACCGATAGCATGGCATTTTTCAGTTCTAAGTAACTTTCAGATACCCAACTCTGCCAGAAAAGACTCTTTAAAAGCAACCTAATGAAACAATGTACGTCATACTAGCGTCAACTTCATATTCAAACAGTGAATCTCGAAAGAAATCAACTGATCATTAGGAAGCCATAATTTCACATTCGCTGGCATGGAATATTTGGCATCACCGTAAAACCAACCGTTGCACAAATAAACACCTACTCAATACTAATGATAAATCATTACAATTCAACACAACTTTCATGTCTATGGAAATGTCATATGATCACTCAAAAAATGGAAGTGACATCAGAAGTTATCTAACCCTTATACAACGGAAACATTTTTCACCTATTAACGACGGAAAAGTGTAAATTGTTACCGCATGTTTGTTTATTCTAACCCAATGAAGATGAAAATCATGCCGATTTCTACATCAATCAGCGGACAGTAACGCTGTAGTTGGCATTATTGTCCGCTAAATTACATAGAAATTGCATTAAGTTCAAAACTGCATTATTCTCCGGAAGAAGCACTCTATGTCAAATCTCCATAGAAATTATGCAATACTAAGAATTTTAGAGCAAAGCTTCTCAGATATCTATATTAAAGACATAGATTTCATCTTCATTGGGTTAGAATACCAATAACAGGGAAGGCAGGACTAATATGGGCACCCTAAGGGTTTTTCAGACATATTTTTTACAAAAGTAATTTTTTTGTCCCTGGACAACTCACAGAGTAGTAGGCAGAGTGTATTAGACAACTTTGCAAAAGAGATGTTGGTTCTAGGATTCATTAGAAAAAAAGAGGAGATTTTGTAAAAAGTGTCGAAATACCCACATAGCGCCATACCACGGGATAATATGGGCACTGACTTCGGGCTATATGGGTTCAGTATGTTTTGACTTATTAAATGATGTTCCTCAACGGTTTTGCTGTCTCACATGATTGGTTCATCAAGATAATGAATAAAATTGGACCATGACAGTGTCGGCTGCGCATTGATAGTTAAACAAGGTTCATTTTATTCGATTTTGCACTTATCACAAAATAATCGCCTTTTGATTCAAGCCACACCACTCATGTGCCCAATTCTTATACAGTATTTGATGCAAAGGTGCATCTTGATTCAATGTCGATCGCCACCGATATCATGCAAGAATATAAACAACACATAATGCACACGATATAATGCAAGAATATGAAATGTGATGACAGACACTACTTCAAGAGGTGTCCGCCATAGCAATACATTATTGCGTAGAAGCTTTATTTGATTATAATCAAAAATAATCAAAAGGAGTTTCCAAGGCAACAATAAAATAATATCACGAAATCAAATATATGAGGCGTTATATTTCGAAGTAAATGAAAATCGACAAGTTACAAATGAAATTGTGAAGACAAAATAATCTGACACTCAATCCTAATTCACAAAATTAGTTCCTTTGAAATTCGGACAATCAGTAATCATCCAACGGAAAAGCGTGATTCAATCTCACAATCTAACTGCCACTCCACTTCATCCATCTTGGAAACAACAGACCTAGCGTTGGCGCACAAAAGTAACCGAAACTTGATAGATTTATGATACGATGAGTTGATGGGCAAAAGCTTTGCTTGAACGTAGTACGACTTCTCCACGAGAAAAGTCGTATACGAAATCACCACGATAGGTTAGGATTATTACGCAATAACAATCCTAATTACGCTATATTACCTGTGAGTAGGCATATTGCATTGTGTGCCAGGGACCTTCCCATGAAATTTGTATTTGCGCCATTCTTCAAGCTCCAACCCAATGTATCCAAGCTAGAGCGTGAACATAAAGAGTCTATGTTCATCGAGAAGTTCAAGCCTTCATTGAATGGTTTAGGTTTGACATCATGATGATGATTTTGTTAAGGTGATATCTGATTATTTTGAATTGATTTGCTGGTATGTATTCATTCATTTAATCGCATTGAGAAGACAGCACAGCTGGTGAAACATGTTTGCGAATAAATTCCTTTCCATTGAAGCCTCGACTTTCTCTGTTACTTTAAATGTGATACATTTGCTTTAGTTCTCTTATTTATCATTCTATATACATATATTTATTGAAAATACTCAAGAGTAGGGTTGTTTCCCGGGATTTCTCGAAACCGGGATTTCCCGGGAAATCAGCTAATTTCGAGAAATCGAATTAATAAATCGAATAATAAAATATTTATTAAATAATTAATAAATCGAATTGAATCGATTGTAAATATTCGGGAAAATATTTCCGGCAAAAATTATATATATATATATATATATATATATATATAAGTGCATGTGTGTACTGCATGTGTATTTGCATGAGTTTTAAAGGCTGTTGTGCACTGCTCTAAGCTAAGGTCTGTTTTATATCATACAACAATTACACAACTTGTTTTTTGACTAAAACTACAAGTAAAAATTGTAAATTGTACATTGTTCTAATCTGAATTCGATTTACATGTAGCCTACATACAGCTCAATAGTACATCAAGGCAGTTGCTATGAATAATGGACGTGCAAAATGAAATTTGAAATGCACAAGCAGGATGTTCGCACCAGATAAATTCTTGTTATTGTAGTATTATAGTTCAGCGCTCCAATTTTGCCTTTTATTAACACATCGAAAATTTACTACTTTTGAGGAGTGGTAGGAAACGATGGCATCATATATATGCCATCTTCGAAATCGATCCCAAATGGCTCTTATCCATGCTACATGTGTAAATATTCATGTTTCGTGATATTTCAAGCTATGCTGATTAATGCAATTCGAAATATTCAAAGAAATCACAGTCACGCTTAATGGGTTAATCTTTGACATGTAGATGCTTCACGGTAAGGGGAACACTGAATCTCGACTATAGATCAAATTTCATGCGGAAAGAGACAATAAAAACAATAATATGCCTAAATACAATGACTATTTCCATTTTTAGTGTTGGATTTATTTTCGTAGTCGAGTAGATTCCTATTGAATATGGTCTATGGTTTATCGAGACGAAATGTTAGTCTAATCCTGAATCATCTATATCTCAGAGGAAATTAACCAAGCGTCTGATCCAAATGAGGATTACAGACGGCATATCGTCCTTAAATTAGCTTTTTCCGTACACCTACCGGATTTTCATAATTTATTGATTTTTCGATTCCAAGGTGGTGAATTCAAGCTTATACAAGAATTATTCATACAATAAAATGTTACAAAAAATTACTCTTAAGCTTGCACAAGCTCCTCGAGAGAATTACGTGGAGGTCTACATGTACTGTCCTAATATACATACATATGGATATTATAAGAAAAATCGGAAACTCAAATAATTCATTGGACCATTTCGCTCATTGAAGACAGTTCCTCTGATCTATATAGGAGAAGGATTCGGTATCTTAACAAGAGTTTCAAAAACTCCAACCTTGTTAATTATTTTCAAAACAAAGATGCAATTGCGAATGTTTTGAAATCCATAATGTCATTTATCTAATGTATTTGAATCTAATGTCATTTATGAATACAGTTGTGACCGCTGCCCAATGCTGTACATTGGTGCCACTAAACGTCACCTAAACACTCGCGTGAATGAGCGTTTGAAAGGTTTTCCAGTTCAAAATGAGATATCTATGCATAACCATTTTCCTAAGACTGGAAATTTCAGAATCATCGGTCAGTACAAATGTCCTTTCATTCAGGAAACTATTTTGTTAAAAGCAGATAGCTATGTACTGTCAAATGAACGGAATGGTTCTCACGAGTTACTTCTGAGCTTGTAGCCGGAGACACGTGTTTGATTGACATTTCACGTACATAAAGATTGGGATGTAACCGTATTGTTTCTCTCCACTGAGGATGTTGCCTTGGAAGCAATGAAACTAGTATGGCAGAATCATTTTGTTTTTATTCTCGGTGAAAAGTCTGGGTGCAATATGGTACAAATATATGTACGAGTTTATGGATAACTTCCATTGTATTATAATACTAAAGCTTTGAACTGTGCTAAATTTGTCAGGTTATGTTCAAGGGCACCACGAACATTTGGGCTACCTATCAGCTCTTTTTCCCATGAAGCCAGCAAAAAATCCAAACTATTCACAATAATGTAGCAAAAAAACACTTTCCTTTCTAGACTTTTATTGCAAAAGAGACATCAGACTTCACCACATTAAAATTGCAATGATGCTTGGGAGACACTGGGAATTATACAGTAGTTATGTACATGTCATGTCAAAAATATGTTGACCTTTGTCATGTGTGAGGTAACATACGATGAAAGTTCCTTTTGAGATCACAAACTTTGGCGAAATACAGCTTATCTCCGCTGTTGACGTCTTTGAGGAAGATTGGAACCAATCATGATTGACCAATGAGAGTCTGGTGATTCTTTCTCTTCCGATGGGTCCTGAAATGAAAGACGATAATATTTGAATCATTTTAAGTAAAGTGAATATTAATTCAGCGTTTAGAAGGAATAATTGTTGCAATAAACCGAATACTGTACAGATCAAGTGTTTAACTTTCTAAATTCACGCATCCCAGTCATTCATTATGTGTCATTTCATGAGATCTTGAAGAAATTTAAGGTCACTCTGTTGACCCTATAAGCGCAGTCAAACTTCTTGGTGGGCTAACTTGCTGATACTGTCAAAAAATATGTGAAAAGCGGTGCTCTCTCTAATGGAGGCTTAATGGCACTTATATTAACCCTCAGAGACCTGAGGGGGTCCAGTGGACCCCTTTAACATATTCTTAGTTTACCTGCTTAAATCGATATCAAAACAAGTAGTAATCCCATCCCAGGCGCAAGTCCAAAATGCGCAACTATTAGTCATCAGGCTGACTCAGCCCCCACCCTCTGGAAAGAAGGAAGAGAGGTGAAGGAAGTGGCCCAGGATGTGTTTGGAGGAACGGGTCCATGAGGAAGAAGCAGGTCCCTACCCCCCCTCTGGAAGGAAGGAAGGAGTTTTCCAGCAAGGGGTAGGAAGGGAGAAGAGGTGGAATGTGGGAAGGATAGAGTGAGGAAAGGGTGGGTGTTGGTGGTTTTGGGATGAGAAAAGTCGGAAATCGTCACGAAGGAGGGTTCGGATGTGAAAGTGGAGTTTAGATTTGGAATCTACGTGAAATGTTGGATGGGGAAGGAAGCAGGGCTGTGGAGCCGGAGCCGAGCCGGAGCCGATTTATCACAAAGGCTCCGGCTCCGGCTCCGATAGCTTGAGCTTTGATATAAATCTAGAATTTTGAAAGTTATTAATTGGCATTATAAAAAAATTAAATCATTTGAAATCTAAAGATATGTCTTTTAAGTATACCAATGATCTGTCCTCCACGATATCTTTCTTTGCAGTTGCCGCCTTCTTTTGTATTATATTTATTATATATTTACACACATGTGTAATATTTTTTTATTGCATATGTTTCGTAAGACTAATTTCCATATTGACAACGTATTCTCCAAAATCCATTAATTTGAAGACTTGTTATATATTATGCATGCTAACTAGATGATTGTAGATTCCTAGAGACAAGTCGCCAGTCATTTATGTACACATTTCCAGTTCAGTCAGCAAAGATAATATACATTTGCTAGACAGTGGCTACATTTCTTGCGCAATGTCTCCGAGTTCAGTTTCATCAGCCTAACCATAATCAGAGGAATAGTGGTAATGTGTTTCACATAAATTGAATATAATAATATACATGAATCATTGATGAATTATTTAGTGCAACTTTACGCCATAATGAAAAATACGAAATTAATATAATGTAAGTTAGGCCTTAACTTATTAAGTATGCTGCATAGAATTACAAAACTTGTCCTAAATTAGATATTTTAATTTTTTTAAGTATAATTTTCAATTGTACATTTCTAGCCTACACTGCAATGAGGCTATCTAAATTACAATTTCTACAGATGATGAGTCGTGGGCTACCCACCGATCATATTATTCATGGACCAACAGACTATTGAATAAAGGCAATAACAAATAACAATAACAACCCTAAGCTAGCCTATATACACTTTAATATTCAATAAAGCAATTGATATCTTTATTGATACGGTATATTTGGCTATATAGCCGATACCCTTTCCATGTTCGAGTAGATACAGGCCCTATAAGCTATTTAGAGGCATACGCTATCCAGTTTCATATTCAAGCTTTGTTAAAAAGCTTATACTACTATTCGGCCCCTGTGACGGCTAATTAGGTATATCATCACCACTCATGTGGTCTTATTTAACCCTTAAATGGACAAAATTTTCAATTTCCATTTTTTTCTACGATGTTATTATTGTTTTGTTAATTGCGATGCAGTTTAGCTCAAAATCACGTTAAATTATCAAATTCAAACTTACACTGTGATCTAGGACCACTTTTATTCTTGGGACATGTATGTCCCATTATCCCATTAGGCAGTTTTAAGGGATGGGACATATGTGTCCCATTATCCCATTAGTTAATTATTAACTTCGGGTTTATTGTAACCAGTATCTCTTGCACAGCTAAGCAAAATGTTCTTGCAATAGGTAAGGACCGTAAGGTGCACAATCATTGATCAATCATCGTATTAACTACCGCATTGATATCAATGGCCTCAACTATCAACAGCTGCAAACAGTAAGTGAACTGGAGTAGAGTGTGGATTGACTTGCTTTTGCCAATTATTTGCTTTTGTTCATCTCTATGACAGAAGCAAGCTCAAATCATGAAATCGAATGTATCTTTTTATTGTCGAATCAAATCAAAATGACGTCACGCAATACGTACCGTCATCTCACCCCAATACAATGAATTTCAATGAAAGCGAATGAATTTCACAGCATTCTTCTTCCTCGTATCTTGGATGTGATGGCGACTAAACGAAAATGCACATATATGAAAGGCAGACATTTTAATCTTAAACCTGAGGAAGTTTTGGAACTATTGTTTGCGGATGACTCGGATGACGAGGTTGATGAATTAGACAGAGATGATATTGAAGTTCTAGCAAACGCCGATAACAGTGAAGAAACTAATGTTTTGATACAAACAGGTGAAGAGAGCCGAACAGAAATGGATGTTCAACCATCAGAAAGCAGCTCTTATACAATGACTGAAAGACCTACATTTGTTTCGGATACCAAGTGTGAGCCAGTTTGCAAACCAGAATTCGATCGTCCAATTGACTATGTTTGTATAAATATTACTAATGGAGCACCATATGATGTCTTCTGTCGCATATCTAATTTTGATGCCTTGGTGGACCTCATCGTACATGAATCGAACAGATATGCAATACAGAAGGGTGAGACTTTCGAAACTTCTGCTGACGAAATGAAAGCGTTTATAGGAATTCTTCTTGTCATGGGGTATCACAAATTGCCTTGCACTCGCTTCTACTGGTCAACATACAGTGATTTACGCGTGACATTTATTTCTAGTGTGATGACTCTCAAAAGATTTGAACTTATCAAGCGCATGCTTCACTTCAATGACAACACATCTGCTCTTCCAAAGAATGATCCAAACTTCGACAGAGCTTCAAAAGTACGATGCATTTTGAACCACCTGAATAGTGCATTCCAAAATGCTCGTACCGTCGAACAATGTCAAAGTATAGATGAACGTATGATAAAATACAAAGGTCACAATGCTATGCGATAATGCGTGAAAACAAAGCCTAAAATGGGGATTCAAGATGTGGATGAGGTGCGGTTCACGTTCAGGATATACTTATCAAATGGAAGTTTACACTGGAAGAAACGGAACTGTAGAACTTGGGCTTGGAGAAAATGTTGTTCTTCGTATGACTGAAAGTCTCATTGGCTCTGGTTGCCGAGTATTTATGGATAACTTTTTCTCCTCTCCATACCTTTTCTATCTTTTACACCTACATGGACTGGAGGCGACGGGAACAGTTCGTAACAGGAGAGGACTGCCGAAACCAAAGCCAGATAAAGTAAAGAAATGATGAAAGGGGAAGTGCAGTCATTTCAAACAACGAACAGGAAATTAAATTTTGTGAAGTGGATCGATACGAGAAGTGTTCATTTATTATCAAACGCAGAGGACTCCTGTGCGAAACAAATTACTGAAAGGAAGGTAAAAGGCAGCGCTAATAAAATCTGCCTTGAAGTGCCAAGCATAGTTAAAATATATAATCGCTTAATGGGAGGCGTCGATCTTGCTGATCAACTGAAATCTAACTACACTATTGATTTGCGTAGCAAGTACAAATATTATCTCAGAATATTCTTTGATTGTCTTGACACAGCAGTTGTCAATGGCTATCTGAATTACAAGAAATTGAATTCCAACATCAACGTAACGCATCTTGAATTTCGACAACATATTGTGAATGGACTTATTGGCTCATATTGCTCACGAAAGAATTCGTTCCCTCTCTCTGCTATCAACAGAAAATCAAGTGCGATTGCTGTATCTCAACATATGCCAAAATTAAATGATGGACGAAAGCGTTGCAAGTTGCGTCAAAGGAAAAATAAACAAGAAAATCGTACAAGCATTTCGTGCTCTACATGCGAAGCGTTTTTGTGCTTGCAAAAGGACCGCAACTGTTTTGCTGAATTCCATGGTGGCAACTAATTTTCTAGCGTTACTTCTATATTTTATAAGACATTTTGTCCAGTTGTATCCTAGTTGTATTGAAAAATGTGGTTAAAACAAGTTATATATGTAAAGCAAGTGTCTTTTACACCAGTCAACAACTTAGTAATAATAACACTGCAAACAATACAAAACTTCGCTTGATATAATCTGAAAAACTGAAATAATGAAATTTCACTAGAATTAACCTAATGGGATAATGGGACATATGTGTCCCACGAGGAAATATCACTCAAAGTCCGGTAAAATCGTATCTCTTATAGATAGGCGAAACTCTACCGATATATAAAGACAGTATCATGAGTTTGGTTGAATATTTGGTTTTCAAAAAAACATATCTCTCGATAAAATTTTGAATTGAATATTTGAATTAAAATTTTAAAAAAATTTAAAATTAAAAATTCAAATCAAATTAATTATACGTAGGATGGTTGCTACTTACCTCAAATTGTTACAAAATTGAATCACTATTTATGAATTTCTAATGTGTCACAATTAGATAACATAAATAAATTCGTGCAGGGTAGTAGCGTATGATTTAGGTCATGGGACACATATGTTCCATATCCCTTTAAGGGTTAATGTAGCCTCGTAGTAGACTGGTTGCAGGCTAGGCCAATTTATATTTAGCCAGTGCGGGAGATTTTTATCTAATTTAACCAATCCTGGCTATAACTTCATTTTATCTTTCAGAGATAGTCAATTCATGCAAAAATATATGACAAGTATGTTATTTGTCATTATATTAGGCTATAATCATTTTTATTATTAACTTAAGTCGTTGCTTGTTAATGAAAACTAATTTGATGATTGTAGCAAGCCTCTAAAGGCCACACCGTTATCCAAAAAACCCGTTCAACGGATCCAGGATAACCAGCATAGATAGAACCTGAATTTGAAGTCTGAGCCGGAGCCGAGCCGGAGCCCAGCCGAGCCGGAGCCCAGCCGAGCCGGAGCCCAGCCGAGCCGGAGCCGAGCCGGAGCCTCTCACATCAGTGTCGTGGAGCCGGAGCCGATGAGATAACGCATCGGCTCCACAGCCCTGGAAGGAAAGCAGGGAGGAGTTTTCCTGAGAGGCAAGGGGTGGAGCGGCAGAGTTGGAAAAAGGCGGGTGTTGATGGTTTTGGGATGAGAAAAGTCGTTTTTCGGCATGAAGGAGTGCTAGGATGGGAAAACGAAGTGCAAATTCGGAATCTACGTGAAATTTTCGGTTAGGAGGGATGTTTCCAGCGACATCGGAGAGAAAAAGTGCTGACCCCCCCTCTGGAGAGAGGAAGGAGTTCGCCAAGGATGTGATGGAAGGATGGGTCCGAGAGGAAGAAGCAGGTCCCTACCCCCCTCTGGAAGGATGGAAGGAGTTTTCCGGAAAGGGATGGCAAGGGAGAAGGGTAGGAATGTGGGAAGGATAGAGTGAGGAAAGGTGGGTGTTGATGGTTTTGGGATGAGAAAAGTCGGAAATCGTTATGGAGGAGGGTTCGGATGTGAAAGTGGAGTTTAGATTTGAGAATCTACGTGAAATTTTGGGTGGGGAAGGAAGGGAGGAGTTTTCCTGAGAGGCAAGGCGTGGAGCGGCAGAGTTGGAAAAGTCAGGTTTTGGATGTTTTGGGATGAGAAAAGTCGTTTTTTGGCATGAAGGAGACCTCGGATGGGAAAACGGAGGCCAGATTCGGAATCTACGTGAAATTTTGGGTTAGGAAGGATGTTTCCAGCAAAATCGGAGAGAAAAAATTTCGAGGACGTTCCCCCCCCCTCTGTCAGACTTCCAACTTTGGTGTTAAAGATCGTAGAAAGTCGTGCATTAGCTCATTTGAGAGCTAAGAGTGAGAAAAATGCAGTGGAAAGCTCAGTTTGGTCCTATTTCCCTGGGTTTAAGGAGGAAAATGGCAGGAAAACGACAAAGTTGAAAAAGTCAGGTTTTGGATGTTTTGTGATGAGAAAAGTTGTTTTTCGACATGAAGGAGGCCTCAGATTGGAAAATGGAGTGCAAATTCGGACGTTTTGGCCAATGTTGGGTCTAGGAACTTCTTTCCAGCTCAATCGGAGAGAAAAGTTCTGACCCCCTCCCCCCTCGGCAGCGATCTTACAACTTTGGTTGTAGGGATCGTAGAAAGTCGTGCAATAGCTCATTTGAAAGCTAAGAATGAGACAAATTCAGTGGAAGATACGGCTTGTTCCTAGCTGCCTCCGTATGGATGTGAGACGTCATTGAAAATTTGGGACATTGGCGAAAAAACGACAGAGTTAGAATTTTTACGAAAATCGCTTTAGCGGGTGAACCAAGCCTCGGACGGGAAATCAGAGATCAGATTTGGAATCAGCGTACCATTCTGCATCTAGAGGGTGAGTTTCAAGTCAATCGGAGAAAAAAAGTTGAAAAGTTGGGTCTCCACATGAGATTTTTTCACGAAAATGTTAGATTATAGCCACCTTTGGTGGTCAATAGCGGAGGATTGGAAGTGAATGAAGAGCTCGGGTTTCTTTTAGGAGTAAGACCGCACTTTGTTCTCTAAAATCCTATCTTTTCAGATGCGTCGTGGAAGGTTTCGTTTCCAAATGAGAGCCTGTTGAAAATCGAGTTTTTTTGCATTTTCCAAGATTTTGGAACTTTTTGAAAAAACGACCGAGTTTTTTCAGCTCGGCTTCTGGTCATCTTAGAGGGTCGAGGGATGTCTTAAATGAAAGGGGAGAGCGAGAAAACATGGCACTCAAAATTTGGAGTCAATCGGAGCACTAGAACCGGAGATAGACGGGTTTAAAGTTTTTGGATGATGGATATTGCGCCATCAGCTGATTGCCACAAACTATATAAGTGGAAACTCTGCTTGTGGAAATCAGGTTGGGGTAGGTGAACTCCGGAGCTCTGATTATAGCATTGGAAATTTAAAAAAACGGGTTTCCGCAAGAAACCGACTTAGAAAATTTCATTGCTGATATCAGTTAAGTCGTCAGACTTAGAGGTTCGCCAGGAGATGGCCTTCGTCTCCAGGCCATAAAAGACTCCAAACCTTTAAAGGCTTGTAACTTTGCTTCTACAAGTCCGTTTGACTTGACTCAAAAAAGGTTCGATCGCTATTGATCAGACCTATAGTGACAGACTTCTTATAAAATTTCATAAGTAGTGCTAAAAAGTTGAAAAATTTGAATTCACTATTTTTGGAGGTTTTCTGGGTTTTTGACCCTGTTGAAGTCAATGAAGGCATGGATAAGTGTGTACGAGCCAGTCTTCTCATGTCTCTACATTATACAAGCGGCTTTTCACTGAAAGCGAGCAAGACACGGAGAGTTTTGCTGTAATATTCCACTGACAGGGTGTTCCTTCGGGACGGCGGATGATGCCGTAGTGATAAGTGTGGCAAGGGAGTGTGTCATATTTTAGACCGAAACCGCTGGGGCGACCCATGTTGGGCATTTGACACAGTTCTCAACGTAGCACTTTGAACGCCAATCGGTTGAGTCTTAGCTATCTTGTCATGGGTGGCATCTAAACATCTCCATTGTAAAACGCTTGTGAATCACGGCTTGCTATCAAGCTGATCAAAGCAACGACTTACCAACCTCCTGTAAATAACTCCACCGGTTTTCATGTCTGGCTATCAAGTCATGGACGGTGCAAGTCACGGAGATTTTCGGTGTCATACTTCCTGTTGGTGGGCGTTCTTTCGAGACAGCGGTGAAGTCCGTAGCGATGAGTACTGCACGGGACGTGGGCAATGGTAATCCTTGTGAAACCTCTCTGCGTCATGTTTCCAAGTGGTTGCCTTTCGTCTCAACGTTGTACTCTGACCGGCAGGGCGACATTTACATGTAGCTATCTGCCACAGGTTACCTCATAAAATCTCCATTGCACTTGTCTCCCGACAGTTGGCCAACCATGGGAGAATGAATCATGCGTTCTGCTCGCCTCTATCACCGAGGCTAAATGATGAAGGGATGAAACGGGAGGCCACCATTGCACCACATGCAACACACCAGACTTCTCTCTTCAGTAGTGAACAAGCTCTTGCGAGTGTCATCAGAAAGTGTATCAAGTTGTAAAATTGTTTTACTGCAACACAGGTTGATGTATAGTTAGAAAGATAGATCATTGAAGTTTTATTCGTGAGTGTCGTCAGAAAGTGTATCATGGTTTGCAAAAGCAAAGTTTAGTATAGTCAAATAGTTTTACTGCAACACAGGTTGATGTATAGTTAGAAAAGTTTTATCATGGCGTTTTGCGAAACACAAGTGTCATGAAATGCAAGCGTTAGTGTAGTCAAATAGTTTTACTGCGACACACGTTTGTAAAAGTAGAGTTTGATCATCGAAGTTTTATTCGTGAGTGTAGTCAGAAACTTTATCATGTTGTACAAAAGTTTTGCTGCAACACAGGTTGATGTATAGTTAGAAAGTTTGATCATGACGTTTTATGAAACACAAATGTCATATTAGTTAGTTAGTGTAGTCATATAGTTTTACCGCGACACACGTTTGTGAAAGTAAAGTTTGATCATTGAAGTTTTATGACTGACCGAACTCACCACAGCACTAGAAAGTTTTATCGAAAAGGTTTTACTGCACAGTGTAGATTGTCTTGTAACTTACTTTCAAAGTGTTAGAAAGTTTTATTGGAGACAGTTGCCAAATGTTCCCTTATTAGAAAATTCAAACTCCATGACTGTTAGATTGCTGAATACTTCATCAGGTTTACTAAAAGCAGTCTTCTACTGCAGTGAGACTAAGAGTTTAGAATGTTATATGAAAACAGTGTTCACCACAGCGCTAGAAAGTTTTACTGCACTGTTTAGATTGTTTCACAGTGTTAAAAGTTCTTATAGTAAGCGTTGAATGCTTTCTAAAACCAGGTAAATTCTTGTCAAAAACTTTGAGTGTGTGAGAGCTAGTTCCATGACATTGAATCGCGTGGGTCATAAAAGTTCATGATCCAAGGCTAGGCTGCTCCACGGTTGGATTTAGGGTTTTATATCACATGCGTTAACCGTTCGTGTGGAATACGTGAAGCACATGCTCGCTTAAAGTCTAAACGCTAACGTTGAAGCAAGTTTTGTAAGAAGTCTTTAACAAGCTGTTGTGAAACTTAGCGAACGTTGAAAAAGTTTTATGAAATGTTTCTGCAGTCACAGTCGTTAGCGTACCAGCTTTACTAAATGTGTTGTTTGCCTTTATCAAATTGAATGCGTGTGTAGACTGTTTTGTAAAAAAAGACAGTGTTTTTGCACTCTGCATCGACAGCATACAAGTATATACATAACAACCTGTAACGTTGCAAGTCGAATGCATATGAGTTAGGAAACACTCAAAACATGTGTGAGATAAAAATCAACCTGCTAGATGAAGTGAAACACAAAAGTGTCACAACTATTTTACGGGAAATAAAGGAGAGCTGTGTAGCGAGAACGTCTGCCATCAGGTTAGCTAGATGAACATGACTCTCTCCTTCTATCTTAGGCATACCATTCTTCACTCAAGGTTAAATCATGTGGAAATTATCAGCATGCCTCTACGTATAATGGAAACGTCAGTGTGTTACATTTCATGATGTGAAACGTCAACTTCAGATAACTCTAGAACGCTTTCAACTACGAAGGTTGCATCGCGCAATCCTATCCAACTCTTGCCGTGTCATTAACGTAGGAGACGGCATTGTATTTATTCGCATTCAAGAGATGATTCTACCTAATGATCGCTGCTACAGCGTGATTCCAAAACCCTCACGGGAAAAGTATAAAAGGGAAGTTCACTCAACCCCCATGTCATTTGTGAGTCATGCTCCCCGTCCGCATCATCAACGCCATGCGCGAAATGAATCTTAGAAGAGACATCGATTTAGAACAGTTGCATACCCATCTTCCCAATTAAGTCTATCATCGCGGTCGTCCACAAATGTTGGTCATTCGCATGAGCAACGGTCGAAATCTTCAAATCTTTCGCTGCGGCAAAATCCAAGTCTATAGGAAACCTTTCTCATTTCGTGATGCAGTCGATGTGTTACGAAGTCGTCAAGAAAATGCGAACACTCATGGCTCATCTACGCCTCAGTCCCCTGACATTGAAGAATATAGTAGAGTCTGTTCTATTGAAGATGTTATTGAATCTAGCCAACATTAAAACCAGTAATCATTGCATATTTTATGAAACTGAACTCTTTCCTGCTGCTTTGATTCGTAAGTGGCATCCTGTACATATTGCAGTGTTTCACAACGGACATTGTATCATGACTGGTTTACGTGATATCAGCAAAGTAGCTGACATTGTTAAATCTTTAATGCGTTATCTGCATGAGTCACAGTTAATAGAATCGTGTTAATCACATGATGTGCTTTGAATGAGTCATCGCAATGAACTATCGCCCACACTCTTGTCGGTGAAAAGGTCATCAACAAGGGTCTTCGCTTTATGATGAGTCAGCGCTATTTATAGACATTAAATGATACCCACACACGTGTCGGCGAAAAATACACGCTGTCTGACGTGAGGCGCCATCGCTTTGTCTGACAAATAACGCCCACACACGTGTCGGTGAAAAAGTCACGCTGCCTGACGTGAGGCGTCATCGATGTTGAATGACACGCCCACACACGCGTCGGTGAAAAGGTTGAACAAGACTGATTGGATTCTTATCCATCTGACTGGTGCTTTACCACTTCATGAGTCAGAGCTATTTATAGACGAGAGTCAGCAAAGTGGTTGATGTTTCCTAAGCCGAAGAAATTTTCATGATGTCACATTCGCTGGTGAGGATGCTAACTTACAAACTCTGACATGGTTATGACTTAATTTTATACTTCACCTATAAACTGCGAAGTCCATCATCTATGGGGATAGGGTTACCTACGGCTGGATTTAGGGATTTAGGGTTTTATATAACACAAGTGCGTGTTAACCGTTACTGTATAGTACATTTATTAACTTAACCATTTTAGAATGACATTATTCCCAACATTACAAACAACTACTTAATTTCTAACTTTACAAACAGTGAAATACTTATGACTTTATTTTACACTTCACCTATCTTACAAACTTTACAATAATCAACTTTATTTCTAACTTTACAAACAGTGACATGGTTTTGACTTTATCTCTAACTTTACAAACATCATCTTTATTTCTAACTTTACAAACGTCAACTTTATTTCTAACTTTACAAACAGTGAAATGATTCTGACTTCATTTTATATTTCATTTATCTTACGAACAGCGACATGATTATAGCTTTATTTCTAACTTAACAATCATCAACTTTATTTCTAACTTTACAAACGTCAACTTTATTTCTAACTTTACAAACAGTGAAGTGATTCTGACTTCATTTATATTTCACCTATCTTACAAACAGTGACATGGTTATAACTTTATTTCTAACTTTACAAACATCAACTTTATTTCTAACTTTACAAACGTCCACTTTATTTCTAACTTTACAAACAGTGAAATGATTCTGACTTCACTTCATATTTCACCTATCTTACAAACAGTGACATGGTTATGACATTATTACCAAGTCAGTCCCACCTATTTGAACCGCAACTTTATGTGAAAGGAAAACGACACAGTATGTACATGATATGTTATTCATCATCACAACCGATTTTCATAGCACCGCACATAGGTCATACTGATGGTAGCAGAAAACAAAGTTTTTATGGCTCACATCACCGGAGAAAACAGAGTCACTCATGTGCAGGGAGAAAACAAAGTCAGGAAAACCAGTTGATATGCAAGTCATGATATGAAGTGATGAGGAGTTGGACGCATGTTACAAGGCACTCACTCACAACGCCCCATAGAAAACTCCATGGAGTAAAAAAGCAAAACATCAACCACAACAGAGAGGAAGCATTCATCATCAGACATCGCCGGACGGAGGAAGAGAAAAATTCTGTCTTTTGGGTGGAGATAGATGAGTGTCTCGATGGCCGTACGGTAATGAGTGGTTAGGACTCATCCAGCATCGCTTGTCCTCCCAAACTGAGAGACCTCGTTTCCTAAACGTCGTTGTTCTGACTTGATGCGACTGTGATTTTAAAATGGTCATTTCTACTTTTTTAATTTTAAGAGAATCTAAGGCATCTTGATAGTCCCTATGTGTCATTTTTCCAACGATTGACTTCGAGATGCCTTTCGCCCGTTTTATAGAAAGCTCTGAGGATTTTAGCTTCATGGAGTACATCTTGGGGCGAAGCAAGATCATCTCCTCTAACTGTTTGCCGGCACACTCATCCTTGAAGCAGCCAAGCTTCGCTTTATTTGTGCTAGAGTAAAGCGGATGGTCAGTGAGATAGTTGGAACTATAAAACTTGGGTGCTAAATATTTTAAAATGTCTTCCTGCTTGACTTGGCTAGTGGTTGTCACAGCTAGGAAGAAGCTGTCTGTATCGCCTCCTACCAATTCCACATGTTGGATCAATGGGCATGTTTTAAAAGTGTGGTAAAATAACTTGTACATTTCTAACTTGGAGTGATCCAAGACAGCTTGACCGACATAAATGGGCTTGCAAAGTTCTACTTTAGATTTTAACATTTTAAAACCAGTGATGACTTCGGAAATGACACCATGGTGGCAAAACAGCTGCGAGCGGCATAACTTGATACTCGTTTCCGGATCAGTCACGATACGATAGTCCATGCGCTTTTTTACATCCTCCATGGTTTTACCAAAGAGGGCATTATTCTTAAATTTAAGGAAGTCCTTTTCGACAGGATTCTTGGATTCAGCCCGTTTCTTACTATTAAATTCTATATACGGTTTTAGAAAGGGCTTCTGCCCAAACTGGATAGCGCGATGGACTTTGTCAAGTTGCATCCCCATACCTAGATAGAATTTGAGGATGGAATAGTGCACGATGTAATGCTGCTTGTTCAATTGGGTGAGCAACAACTTTCTAGTGGGTTTATAATTTAAGTCATTTTCCGCCTCATATTGCTTATTGTGTTCTTCCATAAAGGGAGAGAACATATCTGGACTGACTATGCCAGATTTGGGTGCGAGAGGAAAATCAACGGTCCTATTCATAATACATTCTGGATAGATGAGGTCGACTTCAAATAAATAACCTATGTCGGCCTCATCTCCCAGTGCCATGATGTGTGCTGGATTGGAGAAGTGTTCAATGTCATGGGGCTCTTCCCATTGGAAGTCAGACTGTGGCAAAGGCTTGGATAATGCACTCCCATGCAAATTATTTTGGTCTATGTACATTAAATGCGTGGTCGATCCTATGTCTGGGGTGCTGTTGACAACATGTTTGTTGACAAATGTTAAGCCACCCCTAATACCACGTTCAAATAACGTGCACATTTCTGCATCTTGCAGTAAATGAATGCTCTCTTTCGTCATCTTGAAGGCTGACTGATAGATAGGACAGACCCGGCAGACCAACAAAATGGACGGGGTCTAAGGCGTCCTGTTCTAATGTGACTTTCCTAAAAGTCTCAAACACGTCAGCCAACAGATAGACGTCTAATTTTAAGTAGGCAAGGATGTAGTCACCAAAAGTGCGACACCTAAATTCTAACCATGCTTGTTCTGCATGCCTATAATCATCCAGCGAACAGTCCTCACCCGTCAAATCATTTTTAAATTTATCGATGGACGGAAGGGATGTTTCTTTCAATGTGTCTATTGAACTAAAGTAACTATAAGGAAACACCCCTTTCCGTCGGATCAGACTGTCACTTATGTTGGAATAGTCTTTCTTTAACACTAGGATGGCTGAAGATTTATATACCTAGGATGGCGGAGAAGTCGAAAGCGACTTTTCGCATTATTTTGCCTCCAAATCAACGTAGCTTGGGTCCACTACCTGCAAGCACATGCCTTTTCCAAATTTGACTGTTTTCTGTTGTCACTGCAATGTACTGAGATCAATATTCCTGTGATGGGCCTACTTTTGGCCTACTACATCACGTTTCCTATGTATTTCGTACCATTTGAAGTGCATTATTATATGTCGGTTTCTCTTTACTAAGTTTGAAGCAAATTTCCCCAAATAGCATAGGAATAAAAAGAAAATTGATCTGAAACATTTTTGTATTTGACAAAAGAAATCAAGTGTGGCAAAGACCGCGCACCATGTCAATTAGGAAATTGAAAAAACTAGAAGTTTTTGCATGTACAGATGGTAATTCGATTTGAATTGGTCTTGCTGCAAGAGCCACACGTAGGTTTCAAACAGACTTTGCAAATTGTGACTGTCATATTTTTGCATTCTCTAGTAGATTGACATTTACGTCTGTGAGGCATCACATCATCTGGAATATCTAAAGCACACGAAGGTCTTTGTTGCCTCTTTTCACGATAGTCCTCCGACAGCTGCTTGCACAGATTCAAAATGAACTGACGTCGAGAAATAGCCTCACCGGTCACTTTTTTGAAGACAATCCAAGCATTTACGGCTGCGATATCTAGCATATTGTTCCCCACTGCAACAGGCCATCGGAAACAAGGACAATGAGTAGAAAGCTGTTTAGACATCATGTCAAAACATCAACACCGACTTTATCCTTCTTGTATGAAAGAATGATGGCGGGCTTTTTCTTCTCTGTGGTGGCATCAATTGTGGGAGATGAATGCATCGTAGACAATAGATATACGTTTTTGCCATTTTTACATTGGTAATTCAAAAATGTAGTGCCAGAAGCTTCATTGTAGAAGAACTCACTATTGAAGGGCAGATTTTTCTTCACAGAAACCATTTCACTGCTCAACTATTTTTTTCTCTTCTATTTTTTCGAATTGTGCCCACAATTGTCGTCCTTTTCTCCTTTAGCTTTACTGCAGCAGTGAGTGACGTAAAAAAGTTATCCATGGTGATATTGTAACCTTTTCCAATGATTGGCTGCGAAATCTTCATAATAACATGCTCTGCCAAAAGTAAATCACCTCTTTCGGCCTTCTCTTGAGCACCCAAATAAGGTATTATGTGTACGACATACTTCGAGTTGACTTCGCACAAAATCCAAAATTTAATGCCATATTTATCAGGCTTATTGGGCATAAAAACAATGAAACCACAACGAGTTTTCAACGGCAGGACCTGCTCATCCAAAGTCAATGAATATTCCGGAATTTAAGATGATTGGCAATTTCCGGAGAATAAATCAAATACTTCACGAATTAGAGCGAATTTATCATCACTTCTTGGTCTTCTGTTGGGTTTGTCATCAAAACGAAGATATCGGAGAATTTGCTTATATCTATCGCGCGCCATAGTTTGATGGAAAACATTAGGGCCGTAATATCGATTATATAGAAAATCAAGTGGCTGATTCCTTCCACAGACACCACGTAGGTAAGTCAAGCTTATAAAAGCTTCTAATTCACATAAATCAAGCAGGAAATTAGTGTCACATCGTTGACCCTCCTCGACAGTATGTTGCAGAACTTTTCGTAGGATAGATTCACTGATAATCAGCTTCCAGGCCTGATACTCTGATTTGGCAGCTTGATGCCTACACGACGTCGGTACACCAGGATGGGCACTAAACACATTATGCGCAGAGATGCGACCGACGTTGAGAGATCTCGTCATTCTAGTCCACTTAGTACCATCCCGTCCAATAAGGCTGTCTTCCCTTGTAGCTGCATCAAAATCTTCATCTTCGGACACGAAATCTTCTTCACTTGACTCATAAGATTGTGGAACTGATGGTTCGTCTTCATTATCTGATATTTCACTCCCAGAGTCAACTACCATTTCGGCCACATCCACTGCGGCAAGCCGCCTCCACCGAGAACTCGTGGCCATGACAAGCACAACAGTCAGAATGAAATCGCAGTGTGCTTCGCTTGCATGACACGCTCACAGAGATCAGATATCAATGCTATTGTTCACTCCCTACAGAGAACATAGATATCTGACAATCCGACCTCTATTGACGCGCTGAAGTGATATCAAGCTGTTAAGCAGAATCTTATTCTGTCTCATGCGGACAGAAAGAACCAAAGGGTCATAGATTGTGTCAATAGGGAGTCAATAATATCGTTTGACGAATACATATCATTCATTGGTACAGTCGATATCGACTTTTTCGCCAATCTAGGTATATAGTCACGGCATTGCGCAACAACAATAATTACAAGGAAAGTGCAAGTAGCCCAAAGTACTTTGACTAAAATAATTAATTTACATATGTGTTAGGATCATAGATCATATTTGGAAATACTGAGAATTTTTAGCATTAGTCAGCGAAAAGTCGATTTCGACTTTTCAGCCATCCTAGTGTTAAATGTTGAGTGAGGGGAAGTGTTTCTAAATTATTAGCCAACGCGGCTAAGGAAGAAGACATAAATTGAAAACTGTCTAGAAACTTTATGTCATAGAAGACAGGTTTCCCCTACTTCGTCTTATCGACTTGTACTTTAGCAGTGATGCACTTAAATTTTCCTTACTTTGTGCAATCACTTTGGATGACCAGGATTTCACTTTACCGAATCCATGGCGAATGATGATGTGAGCATCATAACATTTAAAGTTATGAAAGATGACGGGGAGCGTTCGCCGTTTGAACCTAAGTTTCATATTGCATTTACTGCATAAGGCAGACCTAAATTTACCACTGAGATGGCAATGGTCTCTCACTTTCTTATGTTGCTGATCATCAAAGGATGAGCAGCAACGGGGACATTCCGTAGTCGTATCAAATTTGAGTTCATCAGCTTTTGTGAAACACATGGGTTTCCTAGTCAGCAACCGTTTCATAGCGTTGATGAAAACGGGCTTTCCTATCTAAAAGCTTTCCTATCTAAGTTGAGGAAGTTTTCAACGCACTCCTCGCCTTGCCACACATTTATCTTATTTTGATTCCTATAATATGGATGCCAAACTTCATAACAGGCAATGGCTGCTGGCTCATGACTTAGTTCTTCTTGTTCAATATAACATTGAATGTCCTCATAGATGGTACATATGGGACTGAGCTCATTGCCATTTTCCTCATACCTATAAAATTTATCTTTGGGCATGACTTCCATTTGAAGTTTGGCCCGAGAGCACCACTCGTAATGCTGTTCAAAATATGGTTTAGATGTGAAACGCCGTGTGCAGCGATCACAGTAATAAAAATTATCCCTATAGGTTGCTTGATGATGGCATAACTTTGAAATTTTAGGAATGCCACAATAATGCCATTCTGGGTGGTTGTCGCTATAGACTAGGAGAAGATTGACAACCCAGTCGAAGTTACTTTGGCGATTATTATACATAACGCCCTTCAGACCTTTTTCCCAGAGATGGACGACGATCTTAATGTTATTGAGTTTTTCAAATTGGGCGATGCCTTTAAAATCTAATGTGTTGACATCTAACCCGTCAAACTTAAGTTCATCCTCCCATTCACAATACTTGGTGACTCTTTGATGATGCATACCTATATCATTATAGTGAAGAATGGAGAAGACGCCATACTTGAAACACTGGGACTGACACTCTACATTGATGACAGCCTTTTTGCTAGCCAGTGCTTTGGGGAGGGTGAAACAACCACTCCCTTGCAAATTTTCTAAAAGATTGATTTTAATGTCTACTTTCTCTATCCCATCAAAGACCAGACCGCTGTCTCTTTCATTAAATTTATTTAAGTTGCTGACGAGATAGGTCGCATGCCCTCTATCCACTCGTTTACATCACCTATGAGATCAGCAGCACAGGCTATCCTAATGGTCACAGTGGACTATACTTCTCCCGTGCTACTGTCTACCTTACGTGCGTCCACAACCTTCACACTTGGGTCGTTGAGGTATCGGTCGGCGCTTTTCTCCCCTGCAGGCATTGCCATCGGTGTGACGTCTCAAATTGTAGGCTGAGACGAAGACCCTGTCACACCGCTGGCATCGAAAGACCTCCTACTCTTCGACTTCAATCTCCCTCGCCTCTCCCAATATCTCCAACTCCTCCTGCTCCAACAGTCTCTCCACTGACTGAACGGAGAGGAGAGGGAGTTCGGCCGCTGCAGGGGGTGGTGACGAAGCTGGGATGATGATGGGACGGGAGGGAACGCCGCCGGGAGGTAGGCCGCCAGATCTGTTGAGAAAAAGAGAAAAGAGATTAGTAACATGATCATAATTTCAAGTTTGAAGTCTTATCCCCCTTTTCCCAATCACGGATACTTACCATCTAAGGACTGCAACTCCGGCAGCAAGGATGGACGCGGAGGAGGCAGGAGAGGGACGCGAGCCGAGGGTGGAAGAGTCCTGGGCTTCGGTGTCGGAGGGATGTGGTGACGAGGAGTAGAGACTGGTGCAGGCAGCGGAGCAGGCGTTGGAGGTGGGGCGATGACGATGCCCCAGAAAGGGGTCGCACCTTGGGCGGAGGTAGATGGGCGGGAAGGTAGGGCCAGAAATTCGTCATTAAATCTCTGCCTCGCGGCTTCCTCCCACTTCTTCATCTTCGCCATATCTGTACAGAGGAAAGAGAGATCAGATAATGAGACAAGGATGATGCAGAGGATCTGAAACAGTCTAAACATGAAATGTTAAAGATACTTACACTTGCCAAGCAGCTCATAGGCTTCCCCAATTGCACCTTGGGGGACGGGTTCCCCGTTACAAATACATTCATGCACAGAAAAAGAATGACAGCAA
Organism: Prostheceraeus crozeri; assembly: GCA_907163375.1. Classification (NCBI taxonomy): domain Eukaryota; kingdom Metazoa; phylum Platyhelminthes; order Polycladida; family Euryleptidae; genus Prostheceraeus; species Prostheceraeus crozeri. Next base: position 51,934 of record CAJQUW010009319.1, read on the forward strand.
AGATAAGCAGAGGTAAAATTTGGAATCGGTTTAGACATGAAGAAAACAAGGGAGGGGCCCTTGATTTTAATGAGGATGTCTCCCCTAATGATGTTAGTAATAGAATCAACTTTGATACAAATACTTACATTGCTCGATGGTGGGTGGCCTTTTTCATCTCGATAGCAATTCGATAGTTCTCAATTTTCGTAAACTCCATGTAGGTAATGCCAGTAGGTAATGAATTGTAAGACTTCAATCACTGAAAAGGAAAGATGAGAATCGCTTCATTTGCCTAGTCAACGGTTATCATGGGAACAATCATTGAAATGACATCTAATGAGTTGCATTTCACTCTACTCCATATCATAAATACTAACGTTTGTCGAATGGCTGAAGTTCTCTTACCTGGCGAGAGAAAGCGTCATGTTGAGTATGAAGTCGAACGCCCAACATGAGCAACGGCTCAGAGGTTTTTGTCTAACAAACGGCGAACAGCCCGTACAACGCAATCCTTCTACGGCAGTACCCGCCACTAGCTCACCGACACTCACCTTGTGAAAGATAAATGTTAAGAACAGAGCTGGTGCACTGCCTTTTATAAGATTTTCCTAAACGGTGAATGGATGAGACCTCTCGTCCAATCACAGACGAGCTTGAGTTCCCAATGTGCGCACACACATTTGTAACACGTTATTGAAATTGTCCTAGGCAAACATGATGTTTAGCAATAGACTCAACCATGGCAGCTGAAGTCAATACATTGAAACATGATGATTGCACGATTCGTTTTCATCAAGTGTGCTTCGGAGGCTTAATACAAGATTACATCCTTGAGTTTCAAAAGGAAGAGAGAGAATTGGAAGCATGTTTAGACTACACACGAGAAATATTTGCGGAGTTGATATCTTATTTCAAAGACAGTCTCATCAAGGCTCACTTAATTGCACATGTCAATTACACTCATTTTCCACAAGGTGAAGCAGCGGAAAGTGTTGACTTTCAATTTCGTTCCTACGGACAAGAATTTGTTACTGATGCTTCTGAGCTTTATACACGACATCTGCGGAAGATTATTTCTCGGATGGACAACTTTCATGGTTACGGCGATCATTTACTTCTGAATAAAATAAACCATATTGTCATTGCTATTAGTAAAGTGGGTTTCAATGATGTTAAATCAAAGACCAAATAAAATATTTTTTCATGACACTTGTGTTGTGCTTAACTTTCTAGTGCTGTGGTGAACACTGTTTTCATATAACATTCTAAACTCTCAGTCTTACTGCAGTAGAAGACTGCTTTTAATAAACCTGATGAAGCTAATCCAACAGTCACGAAGTTTGAATTTTCTAATAAGGGAACATTTGGCAACTGTCTCCAATAAAACTTTCTAACACTGTGAAAGTAAGTTACAAGACAATCTACACTGTGCAGTAAAACCTTTTCGATAAAACTTTCTAGTGCTGTGGTGAGTTCGGTCAGTCATAAAACTTCAATGATCAAACTTTACTTTCACAAACGTGTGTCGCGGTAAAACTATATGACTACACTAACGCTTGCATTTTATGACATTTGTGTTTCATAAAACGTCATGATCAAACTTTCTAACTATACATCAACCTGTGTTGCAGCAAAACTTTTGCACAACATGATAAAGTTTCTGACGACACTCACAAATAAAACTTCGATGATCAAACTCTACTTTTACAAACGTGTGTTGCAGTAAAACTATTTGACTACACTAACGCTTGCATTTCATGACACTTGTGTTTCGCAAAACGCCATGATAAAACTTTTCTAACTATACATCAACCTGTGTTGCAGTAAAACTATTTGACTATACTAGACTTTGCTTTTGCAAACCATGATACACTTTCCAACGACACTCACGAATAAAACATCAATGATCAATCTTTCTAACTATACATCAACCTGTGTTGCAGTAAAACTATTTGACTATACTAAACTTTGCTTTTGCAAACCATGATACACTTTCTGACGACACTCACGAATAAAACTTCAATGATCTATCTTTCTAACTATACATCAACCTGTGTTGCAGTAAAACAATTTTACAACTTGATACACTTTCTGATGACACTCGCAAGAGCTTGTTCACTACTGAAGAGAGAAGTCTGGTGTGTTGCATGTGGTGCAATGGTGGCCTCCCGTTTCATCCCTTCATCATTTAGCCTCGGTGATAGAGGCGAGCAGAACGCATGATTCATTCTCCCATGGTTGGCCAACTGTCAGGAGACAAGTGCAATGGAGATTTTATGAGGTAACCTGTGGCAGATAGCTAAATGTCACCCTGCCGGTAAGAGTACAACGTTGAGACGAAAGGCAACCACTTGGAAACATGACGCAGGGAGGTTTCACAAGGATTACCATTGCCCACGTCCCGTGCAGTACTCATCGCTACGGACTTCACCGCTGTCTCGAAAGAACGCCCACCAACAGGAAGTATGACACCGAAAATCTCCGTGACTTGCACCGTCCATGACTTGATAGCCAGACATGAAAACCGGTGGAGTTATTTACAGGAGGTTGGTAAGTCGTTGCTTTGATCAGCTTGATAGCAAGCCGTGATTCACAAGCGTTTTACAATGGAGATGTTTAGATGCCACCCATGACAAGATAGCTAAGACTCAACCGATTGGCGTTCAAAGTGCTACGTTGAGAACTGTGTCAAATGCCCAACATGGGTCGCCCCAGCGGTTTTGGTCTAAAATATGACACACTCCCTTGCCACACTTATCACTACGGCATCATCCGCCGTCCCGAAGGAACACCCTGTCAGTGGAATATTACAGCAAAACTCTCCTTGTCTTGCTCGCTTTCAGTGAAAAGCCGCTTGTATAATGTAGAGACATGAGAAGACTGGCTCGTACACACTTATCGTACACGCCTTCATTGACTTCAACAGGGTCGAAAACCCAGAAAACCTCCAAAAATAGTGAATTCAAATTTTTCAACTTTTTAGCACTACTTATGAAATTTTATAAGTAGTCTGTCACTATAGGTCTGATCAATAGCGATCGAACCTTTTTTGAATCAAGTCAAACGGACTTGTAGAAGCAAAGTTACAAGCCTTTAAAGTTTTGGAGTCTTTTATGGCCTGGAGACGAAGGCCATCTCCCGGCAAACCTCTAAGTCTGACGCCCTAACTGATATCAGCAATGAAATTTTCTAAGTCGGTTTCTTACGGAAACCCGTTTTTTTAAATTTCCAATGCTATAATCAGAGCTCCGGAGTTCACCTACCCCAACCGAGTTGGGAGGAGAACTGATTTCCACAAGCAGAGTTTCCACTTATATAGCTTGTGGCAATCAGCTGATGACGTAATATCCATCATCCAAAAACTTTAAACCCGTCTATCTCCGGTTCTAGTGCTCCGATTGACTCCAAATTTTGAGTGCCATGTTTTCTCGCTCTCCCCTTTCATTTAAGACATCCCTCGACCCTCTAAGATGACCAGAAGCCGAGCTGAAAAAACTCGGTCGTTTTTTCAAAAAGTTCCAAAATCTTGGAAAATGCAAAAAAACTCGATTTTCAACAGGCTCTCATTTGGAAACGAAACCTTCCACGCATCTGAAAAGATAGGATTTTAGAGAACAAAGTGCGGTCTTGCCCCTAAAAGAAACCCGAGCTCTTCATTCACTTCCAATCCTCCGCTATTGACCACCAAAGGTGGCTATAATCTAACATTTTCATGAAAAAATCTCATGTGGAGACCCAACTTTTCAACTTTTTTTCTCCGATTGACTTGAAACTCACCCTCTAGATGCAGAATGGTACGCTGATTCCAAATCTGATCTCTGATTTCCCGTCCGAGGCTTGGTTCACCCGCTAAAGCGATTTTCGTAAAAATTCTAACTCTGTCGTTTTTTCGCCAATGTCCCAAATTTTCAATGACGTCTCACATCCATACGGAGGCAGCTAGGAACAAGCCGTATCTTCCACTGAATTTGTCTCATTCTTAGCTTTCAAATGAGCTATTGCACGACTTTCTACGATCCCTACAACCAAAGTTGTAAGATCGCTGCCGAGGGGGGGGGGGTCAGAACTTTTCTCTCCGATTGAGCTGGAAAGAAGTTCCTAGACCCAACATTGGCCAAAACGTCCGAATTTGCACTCCATTTTCCAATCTGAGGCCTCCTTCATGTCGAAAAACGACTTTTCTCATCACAAAACATCCAAAACCTGACTTTTCCAACTTTGTCGTTTTCCTTCCATTTTCCTCCCTAAACCCAGGAAAATAGGACCAAACTGAGCTTTCCACTGCATTTTTCTCACTCTTAGCTCTCAAATGAGCTAATGCACGACTTTCTACGATCTTTAACACCAAAGTTGGAAGTCTGACAGGAGGGGGGGGGAACGTCCTCGAAATTTTTTCTCTCCGATTTTGCTGGAAACATCCTTCCTAACCCAAAATTTCACGTAGATTCCGAATCTGGCCTCCGTTTTCCCATCCGAGGTCTCCTTCATGCCGAAAAACGACTTTTCTCATCCCAAAACATCCAAAACCTGACTTTTCCAACTCTGCCGCTCCACCCCTTGCCTCTCAGGAAAACTCCTGCCTCCATTCCCCACCCACAATTTCACGCAGATTCCAAATCCAAACTCCAATTTTGCATCCGAACCCTCCTTCATGACGATTTTCTACTTTTCTCATCCCAAAACCATCACACCCCTTTCTTCCTCACTCATCTTCACCAATTCCACATTTCTCCCTCTCCTCCCTTCCCTCCAAAAAAACTCCTTTCCCCTTCCTTCAGAGGGGGGAACTGTTTCTCCCTCAGACCCTCTGGGGATCCCATCCTTTTCGGCCACCATCCTTCTCTCCAGAGGGAGGGGTTGCGCATTTTGGACTTGCGCCTGGGATGGGATTACTAAAACATTAGGAAAGTTGATTTTAAGTAAAACAATGATGTTTGCGTGTAGCAGGTCGGTATAACGAATCCCTTGAGTGACTTTCAGCCTTCTCAGTAAACACGTGCGAAAATATGGTGTTTTTGTAAGTCAACCACATTTAGTACAGCATCATTTGTACTAGGAGGCGGCTTTACGATATTTTGTGTCACCATAAAGCCTCAGATAGTTGATTTTGATGAAATTGATTTAATTCATGCAGCTAATCCTTTCCATTTGTACATTCCTTCAAATTTATCCAAAGCTATCAGAAATAGACCTAAAATGAGTCAAAATTTCTGTACTTCTAGAACCAAAAACAGCTGTGGAGATCTCGAACTTATCATTACTGCTGTGAAAAGTTTGTCATCAATCAGTTTTTGGTGCTCAACAATGAATATAATGATAGCTTTCATTTCGGACATCGATTTATGTCGAGTTGTTCATATAGGCCAACCAGTCACGCGAGATCATGTGCGAATGCAAAATATTCACATTTTGCGATCTTCCAACACATTGCACATCTACGAGTGTGATGCAAACAATGAATAAATGACTTTCACTCTTTATACACCATCGTGGACAAGTTTGAAATCATTTTTCATCTAATTACAAAATGTTGTGATGGAATTTCTACACCCTCTGAGACCTGAGGGGGGTCCAGTGGACCCCCTTGGGCTATCTGCCATACTTCTACTGATTCAATTGAAATGAAATAACACATGCGGATTCACTGTCAGAAATGATGATTTTGTATGTGCCTGAGTGGTTGATATATCGTCAGCGTAAAAAATGAAATAGAAAAATGTGGCTCCGGGGTCCAGTGGACCCCCCTCAGGTCTCTGAGGGTTAATACAGAATATTTTGGCAAGATATTCATGTGCATCTGATACTTTCATGGGAATGCAAATCATTTATATGCGTCATCCAAATTACTCAAGCTTTATTAGTTATTGATAAGTTTGGTAAACCACGCTCAGCAAACTCAGTGAGTTTCGAAAACTTGACAGAATTGCTTATTGATGACCAGCCGAATGAAGTGTCATTAAATTTAACGTATACACATGAAGAGGTACCTGATCCTCATGCATGCTAAAGTGAACTTTCCACAATTTTCTAAGTAATGTCAAATGATGAAGTTTCACTCCTCGATAACTAATCCATATAGTAAATGAAAGAGTTGGAAGAACTTGAGATACATGTAATAATAGTTGATTGTGTTGCATGATGTGTTCGGTTTAGCAAATTCAAATAATAGTTCAAGAAAATGACTCCTAGATATCGAATGATATTGCAGAAATAAACCTTTTGCATTCTATTTTTGAATAAGTGAATTCAATTTCTGCTGACCTTTCCCTATCCATATACCTATGCCTATGTTATGGCAACTTTCATAGATTTTAGTGCATTCATTTTCGTCATACTTATTTCCTGTTTCTGATTAATATAGGATGACTATGTTGCGCAAAGACATTTTATTCGAGAATGACAACATTCATCCCTAAAAGTAAGATGAAAATCTGAAAGACAAGAAAAGTTCAATGGAAGATGATTTCCCGGATTTTTCCAGTGTTTTTGCTATTTCATGGCCACTTAGCTGTCCTTGGATACTAGGATTTGCACGATCCCTCTCGACATAGCGTCATAGTGTAAATCCGCTTCAGGCTGCGATAATGCCTTGTCAATTACATTCGTAAATTCTTCTTCAAAGAGAAATTCACTGATTTCAGATAAAAAGTCAGAAATTATTGGTCATCATTCCGCCTTCAATCATGCTGAATGAACAATGTCCACGTGTTCGCATGTCTGCATGTCACTGTACACAAGCCATTGCATAGAAGCCTTGCTTTCTTGTTTGATGTTCGCCTCTTTCCATTGGATAGGTGCGGATCTTAACTGCTTCTTGATAACAAGTTTCCCTCCACGCCTCGACTTCTGGCTCGGACGCAGATAGATAGGCTTAGTGAAAACTTTTGCTGCACTTTCTCTTTGATCTCCAACAAGGTGATGATAAACTTCTCTTCCGCTCATCTCACCAATGCGGCTACCATCGATTCACTCACCTTTGTATAAATGCGTGCTTATCAGATGGTCGCCTTCAGTCTTTCAAAAATTGGCTATCATGCTTCTTGCATTTTGCCTATGAATGCCTAACTGATCTGCATGCTGCAAGTAGTCTGACACGGATTGTCAAGCCGCTATCAGACGATCTCGAGCAGTTTGCGCTATTTTCATGCATTATATAAATCTGGTGTCATCACATGTATCATCACTCTGCGCGTTGATATAAGACATACGAGTGAGTATAATGCCAGACACACTCCCGGTTAGACGAAAGAGTGAGATGAAGGTGACAATATCCAGAAGCTCCACACGTAATCTTCCAGAATTTGAATATTAGAATAACGATATTGAATGTACTATGAATGCATCTCTGTTCTATGAATAACAAATTGAGAAGGAGCATCTAGAAATCGAACATGATAAATGAATGGATATCATGCTCAATCAGAAATTAAATTCACTTATCTAGAAATAGAATGCAAAAAGGTATAATATGCACACCGAAAATACTATTTGAAATGAGATAGATATCTTGAATGTTCAGATAAAGAGCGATGATAAGTCATTCCCTGACGGCTTTAAGACATGATAAATTTAACTTACATTTGAATCCCAAGACATGACCCAGTTGTCTTGATCATCAGTGTCCGCTCCAGCATCATGTCCTGAATCGTCCACTTTCACAGCTTCACCCGAGGTGCTCTTTGGTTCATCTCCTTGCATATGTACTTTTTCAGTATCTTCAGAACCCTGTGAAAGTAATCAGACAAGTTATCTAAGGCTGAGGCAGAAACGTGGAAAATATTCATGCACTCATGAGTTATCACAGGTCTTTCAAACGTAAATGTAGTAATATAATAAACCGTGATTATAAAAGAGTAGTAGTACTAGGTATGAGATCCGGCGCAACGCTTCGCTAAGCACCGGATCACACTCCCAAATAGATACAAATGGAACTATAAACAAAAAAATAGGAAAATACAAAAATAGGAAGAATACAAAATGATGAAAATAGGAAAATACAAAAAATAGGAAAGTGCCTTAAATTTATAAAAATACAAATGAGGAAAAAATGTTTATGACCACATGTAATAAAAATACAAATGAGGGAAATACAAAAATAGGAAGAATACAAAATGATGAAAATAGGAAAATACAAAAAATAGGAAAGTGCCTTAAATTTATAAAAATACAAATGAGGAAAAAATGTTTGTGACCACATGTAATAAAAATACAAATGACGGAAATACAAAAATAGGAAAAGTGCCTTAAATTTATAAAAATGCGAATGAGGAAAAATGTTTATGAGCAAATGTAATAAAAATACAAAATGATGAAAATATAAATATACAAAATGATGAAAATATAAATATGCAACATGAGGAAAAATGAATATGAACAAAAATATTCATTTAAAAATGGAAGATGTAAATACAAAAGAACCATCAGCCCCTTTATATCCGATATTGGAACAAATGGATAAAGCAAAGTGTGCAGATAGAGTCAGATACATGAAAGATAAAGAATCCCAATTATTACTTAGACTAGATCATTATGATAAATTAAGAAAACGATGGACGATAGTTAAGAATGTGACACGAGGCGTTGGAGTATTGCTAACATTTTCTTTAGGTGCTCTCACTATTGTCATTTCATCTGGCGTTCTTACAATTCCTGTTGTTGCTACTGCTTAGTAATGGGTAAAAGACCGTTCCAGGACACCATAAAATTCAAAAAAATAGTATCTTTAAAAACGACATAAATTCATGAATTTAGTCCTTTTTTCAGGTTTTTAAGACCTAAATACATGAATTTAGTCCATTCAAAAAGTACCATTTTTTCAAAAAATGACATTTTTAAAAACGACATAAATTCATGAATTTGAACCCTTTTTCAGGTTATGAAGACCTAAATTCATAAATCGGCTAAAGCCAGAGGAGCTTCGCTCCGATTTGGGCGTTTTTAAAAATACCCAATTTTCAAATTTTTCAAAATCTCAAATTTGAGAATTATAATTTTTACCTTGAAAATCATGACCGTTCAAGGTCATCTAAAACCGGACACCAAAAATCATAAAAGTTGAGAATTTCAAATTCATGAATTTTATCCATCTTTCAGGTTTTTAAAATATATCATGTGTCTAAAAATATTTGAAGGAATTGACATATTCTTAACAATAAGTTTAGGTACTTTTACAATTGTCATTCAAGGGTAGAGAACATCTGCTTCCCGCATTTATGAATAAAATGCATTTCAGTGTAAGGAGCTGTGTCCTCCAACTCAAACATTCGAAAGGAAACAATGTATGAAAGAACAAACAGCTGCTACACCCACTTATTCATTTGTAAAGACGTGGCATATAATTGCAGCATGTAGGAAGTAAGACTTCATTTACAATTCCATTAATCATAACTAGTGACTGTTTTCTTTCCTTATTGCAAAATGCCAAAACGTACTGCCGCAGAAGCTTTTTCGTTTTACATGCCGATTTTACTAAACTTAATTAAAGAAGAGCACAAGGAAACTGCGAATAAATACTTTGAAGAGTGGAAGTTAGAAATTCAATCGAGAAAGAAGAACAAATTGGACTCTCAAAAACAAGTGGAGGATATTACAGTAAAAATAGAACAGTATCTTAACACTACTACAATTCCTCAGTTCAATGTTACAAAAGAACATTTCATTACCATCGAAGATAGTGCTACTATGATTTCAAAACTGATTGCAAGTGATAAAGTGCACCATGGGTCGTTGCTGAGAAGTGCTGCTTATCAAGGTTATGGATTTAAAAGAATTCTGGAATTGAGTGACAATAAAAAAAACAGATTTGTGGCAAACTTGGAACTATTTAGAATTTCCTATAACGTAAGTTATTGTTATTTCTTGATGAACTTATCAGATCTAATTCTACCACACGTATTATTTTTAAATTCATCAATGCCCATTAGTTTTGTTAGAAAACATTTTAAAGAAATCAAAATTTATATAGAAAAATTGAATCAACCGACAACTATAGAAGAAATGAGGTTTGGTTCCCAAGATGAATGAACATTAACTGTGTTGTTTCACTTTTTAAGATATGTGCAATGTACATGCATATTTGATGTATACATATTTATGAAGACTTATTTATAAGTAGTAACGCATTTTGGATTATTTTGAAATGTAATTAAATTTCCTTTTGTTCTCCAGTCTCATGGTAGAAGACTGCTATTGTATAGATCTATATTTCAGTATGTAACATAATGTTTGATATTTAAGAATGATTCATGGAACTTAGTAGTAACACATTTTGGATTATTTTGAAATGTAATTAAATTTCCTTTTGTTCTCCAGTCTCATGGTAGAAGACTGACATTGTACAATTGTATGATAAGATTGATTGTTGTATTATTATATTTGATGCAAAATACACTGCCGTTGTTTTCATTTTCCTGTACAAGAAGTAGACATTATTACAGTTATTGGAATTTATTTCATTTAAAATGAATGATGAAAATCCGACAGTTATACTGAGTAATATAGGTGATATATTACCTCAGGTTAATAACATGACTGAGTTCTTAGAAATATACGTCAAACAAACAACTACGTATTTCGATTTAAATAGCATTTCAGAAGATTGTTTTCAAAATATTTATTCAAAATATTTCTTTAAAAATGGAAAAGAAACAAAAATGGAAGAAACCGCAAGAATATATCCTTCGTTATCATATGAACGTAGTTCTACTTTAATGGACATTGAAAAGATTAACATTGAAAAAATGAACATTGAAAAACACAAAGATAGAGTACGCTATATGAAAGATAAGGAATCTCAATTATTATTAAGATTAGAGCATTATAAAAAATTAAGAAAGAGATGGACTAAAGTTAAGAATGTAACACAAGGAATTGGCATATTCTTAACAATAAGTTTAGGTGCTTTAACAATTGTTATATCTTCAGGTGTTTTAGTAATTCCAGTAGTTGCTACAGCTTTAACAGGTACGGGTGTTTTTGCAACTTCACTTATTACAATGTTAGATAAATCTTCAATAACTAAGAAACGAAAATCATTAAAAACTAAGCATTTACATATTAAAGAAGTCTATGATAAACTACATTACTACTTTCAAAGAGTATGTGATGATAATGTTATTACGTTAGATGAGATTGAAAAATTTGATCAAATAGCTAATAAAGCTAATAAAACGCCATTTCATTTAAAGTCCGAAAAAGTTGATGATAAGAATAAACAGGATGGCAAAATTTCTAGTGATGGCAAAATTTCTAATGAAGAAAATAACAAAATTTTTTTAGAAGAGCTAAAAACTTTAAGCGAAAATTTAAGCAAAACTTTATTAAACAAAACTTAAAGCGAAAAGATGTCAAACAACAAAGCAATAAAAAAATAATTTGTTCAGTAAAATGTTTTTGCTGTATTCCAATGTTACCCAAAATTCAAATATTATATTTTAAAAATGGATAAAATTAAAGCTGATAATTTTAAAAGAATAAAACAATTAGAAGAGTTAATAAAACAAAGAAATATTATGAAAGAAAATCATCTTCAACATAGAATGATAAAAGCTGGTATTCAATCTGATATGTTTGAACAAATGCAGCAAACCGAGCAAGTAAAAACTGATTTTGAGGGGAAAAACTATGAAACCATTTAAAACTCTTGAAAAAGAAAGTACAAATAATGATAAACAAATTGATATAACAGATCCAGAGCACAAAACTATATTAGATGACTATGGATTACTAGAATCAAACATTAATAAGAAATTACCAAAATCTATGCAATTTGAACATTCTATTTCATTTATAGATGGAAAAATAATACCTAGATTTTATCTCGGACAAAAAGAAATATTTCCACAACCTTTTCGAGGTATAATTTTTTCACCAGATAAATCTCCTTTTAATTTAGATAGAAATTTTGTTAATCTTTTAAGAGGAGCAGATTTAAATAATTATGCTGTAGAAGATTACATAAAATATAAAGCTATGTTAGACAGAGTTGGTGCAGTAAAATCTCTTAGACGTTATAAACAATTAGAAAATTTATTATCAACGGGAGTTAAAGTAGGGAAAGGTTTATCTGAAAAACAGAAAACTGAAACAACTGTATTTTTACCAGATGATCCACAAGAATTACTAAATAGATTAAATATTTTAATATCTGCAATAAAAGAAGGACATAATTCTAGTTTCAATGAAATTCATGCTATATTGAAAAGACTGTTAGAAAAGAAGATTCTAAATGAAGAGGATTATAAAAGTATAACCGGACATCTCTGATGTCCTCCAGGGCTTCGCCCGTAGCTGAAATATGTTGTTGTTTTTAATTTTTTATAAAAAAAAATATTTTCATAAAAAAATATTTATTTAATTTTTTAGTTTAAAAATGTGTTCAGCAGATTTAGACAAAATTAATAATCATTTAGAAAATTTGACAGAGATTTTGGGTTCATCAAAATTTAGTACGACGTTAAAAATTATAACAACTACTTCATCACACACTTGTAATTTAGAACCCATTCTACATTTGGAACAAAATAAAAATTATCAAATTGCATTGACTAGTTTCTCTACAAGTTTTTAACACTATTCAAAACGTTATCAAAGATGTGAATGATCAATTTAGATATTCTACTGATAAAGGCCAAAAAACATGGAAAATACTAACTTTTCTTCCTGGTTCTTACGAAGTTGAAACAATATCAAATGAAATTAAGAGACATTTAGGTATACCATTTAAAGATAAGAAACAATTACATTTTGCAGTTGAACCGGCAGTTCATAAATTTTCTCTTACTTTAGACGAAAATCATCAAGTTGATTTTAATCATGATAGATCATTGTCAAGCTACTAGGATTTAATAAACAAACCTATAGTCAAGGTTATCATTTAGGTGAGAAGATTCCAAAAATAACTGAAATAAATTCAATTGTTGTTACATTGTGACTATTGAAGGAGGATATATAAAATGTAAATTATCAAATTTAATATTCAGTTTTCCAGCTTTTACTGTACCCATTGGTTATAGATAAATGTAATTCCACAAACATTAATATATTTTCCTATTACAAGAAAAACTATTAACAACATTGGCATTAGAATCACTGATGAAAAAAGGACAAGAAATAAATTTTGGAGGTGAAGAGATTATGATAGATCTTTTGGTTCGGGAGGTATAAACTCCCGTTCGAGAGGTATAAACTCCCACGCGAAGCTAGAGAAGTTTAATTTTCTTCTTCTTTAGAAACAAAAAAATCAAAATAATCAAATAAATTTTTTTTATTAAAAAATGAGAGAAGTACTATCATTAAATTAAAAAAAAACTTAAATTTAATCATCATCCAAATTTATCTAATAAAGTTTTGTCAGTTATTTGTGAAAGATCGGGTTGTGGAAAAAAAAAAAAAAAAAAAGCGTTATCTATTGTTTATTTTAAATTTTAACGAAATCAGTGGGCCTCCAAAAAAATTTTTTTGGATTATAACAATTTTATAATTTATACAAACAACGGTCAGACAGACCACAGCCAGAACACCCCCGTCTATCAATTTTTAAAATATGGATTTGAAAATAATCTTAAAAAAAACAGCAATTGCTTCATTATTAAAGAATATGAAAAATCTGAAGATAAGAGAAATAAGTTCGTGGTGTGAAAAGAAGCAGCAAAAATAATCAGTTAGTAGAATCTAATAAAAAATAACCATATAAAGATACAATTAAAAGATGATAGTGGTTAATATGCAAGATCCTAGTAAAACTAGATAAAACAATGAAACATTGTGTAATTTTTGATGATTGTGTTTAATGATAGAAATCAGTCAGTTCAGCGAAATTATTTCCACAAGAGGTAGGACATAATAACTGTAGTGTATTTTATTTAACACAAAGTATGTGTATTTCATTAGACGGAAGTGTTATTAGAAAGAATGCAAATTATATTTATACTATTTGAAATAAATGCAAGAAACTTAAGTGATTTGTTAAAGAGATTTATGCGTAAGAAATAAAGATGAAATTTAAACAAATCGTTGTAATAATGCTTGGTCAAAAGTTTTATGGCTTTCATTTACAATTAATATTGATAAAAAAAATTCATGAAAGAGTTCATCGAAAATATTTTCGCGGAGAGTTGAGTGATAGAAATATATACAAATATCGTAGTGTTACAATATTTTTTTTTTATTTTATATATATTTATATATAAAATTTGTCTATCTTAGAAATTATGAAAATTAATTAAGGTTCAGTAGTTATTCCATCAGGTAAAATTTTTCTTTTGATCATCACATGGATCTAATGCTTAAATTTATGTTCTTCTTTTACATTTACATGTTATGTTTTTTTTTGAAATTAAGGTCTATAATTACATGCTGTTTTTATTTCATTAGTTAATATAAATACCATTTTTATAATCTTGAAATGTTTATTTGATTAGCCACTGATTGCCTTTGAAATTCCTTTTATTGTTTTATGTGTTGTTATTTAACGGGCGAAAAAGCCCTGGAAAGACATCTCCGATGTCCTTAATATTATTAGTTGTATCCATAACAAGTAGTAGAAGTAACATTTAGATTTTAAAAATATAGCTTCTGTTATGAAAATCTTCATTTCCTTCTAATTCGCTAATTCTTTTACTTTACAATTAAAATCAGAAGGATGACATGATATCTTTTATTTTTATCTATTTCTTCATCAAGTGTTGTAGAATTATACGGTCTATTGTTAATTCTAAGGAAACAGAATCGGTCATTGGTATCTGTTAATAAGTGTAAATTATAGTTTTTGCCATAAGCAGGTGCTAAATTAATCCATATATAAATCTATTACATAAATAGTTTAGCTAATTCTAATTATTTAGAGTAGTGAAACCAATAAAATTAAACTTATCATTGTTTTACGCTAATTCGTACGTAAGGTGTACAGCAACATTAGTTCATCCACTAAATCTAGTAGTTCTTTTTATATGTAGGTTTCCTTGTTAAATTTTGGGTAAACCTATCTTTATCTATAAACATATTTCAAGTATTTTGTCTATTACGCAATTTTCTAAAGTCTTACCATAAAATGCATTATTCATTAATTTGAAGAAACACGTTTCCAAAATCATCTTTAGGGCGGGGTTCTTTTAGCTATTTTTACCGTTTTTCTATATTGTACTCTATATAATTTTTTAACCACTAGAGTTTTGATTATTATACTCTAGTTTTCGATGTTAATTGTATTTTGGTGTTTATTGTGAGAATTCATTCCATGATCTAAATACCTATCTAGCATTCTTCCTTCAACAACATACTTTCCTTTATTGCTTTGTGTTAACATTAAGTTTTTTTGTTGGTCTATATTTCTTAGGAATTAAAGATTTTGATAATTCTGAAAAATCTTCTATATTAGGAACTCTTTTGTTTTTGTTTTCGGGTCAGAAAGGAGAAATATTTTGTTTTATCTTTTATATAATCAGGGTATACTAAATCAACGTTCATATATATAACCAAAATTATTTTCACCATCATATGTTCTTTGATAATCTAGAACACGAATAATTACTCCATGACATTTCACCTGTTGGTAATTCTTGTATCATGCAAGAAGAATATAAGCTTATTAAAATCATAATTATAACAAATAGTTTTCTCTCATGAATTCATCAATTGCTTTTTCACGTTTCTACTCTTCTCGTTTCGTTCGAAAAATTTCTAATATTTTTTCTTTTTCTTCTGGAGATAAAGGTTTCATTATTCCATTATTCTTGTGGATTTACTTTCTTATTATAACATTTAACATATCTATTACCTAAAAATCTGATGGATGAAACTCCACCTCTAATTCCAGATTCAAAAAATAATTATATTTATCATATGTAATTTTCTTTATAATGGTGTAAGCTTTAACATTTGTATGTTTTAATCCTGTCTAACCATGTTAAACCTGGTGTAGAATAACCAATATAACATGGATCTATTCCGTAATCATTCTATACCACATACTGTTCACAACGGAAAGTGTTTTCAAAAAAAGATTCAGCTAGTATTAATACATCTAGTCTGTAGATATTTCATTGTATAATCATACATTGTTTTTTAATTTTAACTCTCTCCATTTTTTTTTTCAGGCTTCTGGACGATAGTCTTCGTCAGATAATTTTGATTGTGATTGTTTAATGTTGATTTTAAATTTATGTATTTGGAGGAAGTTGTTCTTTTCCATATTTTTATTCACAGAAATTAAAATCTAGAGTCTTCGACTAGTGAACCACAGGTTTTATCTCCAGTTTTATATCAGTCTTCGACTGTGAGCCGCAGGTCTATATACTTACAATACGGAAAATATTCCACGCTTTTAAAGGTTGTTAAATTATATTTATTTAATATTTTGACATTGTTTCAGATTTCAAAAGTTTTTTTCCCATAACATCTAATGAATAAGGAGTAAAAAAATATTCTATAATGTCATCTAAAATTCTAATGCAACCTAATTGCATTGAATTAATATTCTTCTTCTGTTTTTACATAGTACATTTATTTGTTGTTGTGTGTCAATTTTGTCAGATGAAAATAAATCTTTCATTACTAAGATGGAAATCATATTTAGGAACCCATTGTAGAAATATAGAGGAACAAGTTATATTTAAATTTATTAGCATTAAGATTACAAGAATTATTGTGCTGCACCCTCTATAACCTAATCCATTTAGATGATCATGATCTTTTACCTTGACGGCAAAGAGCCGTCGCTTCGCTTGTCAAGCAATATTACCTTTGCCATTTGCCATGGTTATAATTTTTTTTGTTAAATTCTCTTCCACAGTAATAAACATTTTGTTTCATTAATTAAAAATTTAATTTTTCTTTTTCTGTTAATTGGCCATCATTGGAAATTATTTGTTTTCGAAGCAATTGTTCGAAAATACGTCTACCTTTGTCAATTCTTTCTACTTTCTTTGTAAACATTTCTGAACTATCTTTCACCAATAGTATTGTAAATATTCTGAATTTAAAAAAGTTCAGGATACATTTGAATTTGAATGTGTTACTATTCGACCGGGGTCAAAAGCGGCTGTGGGGTGGTGATTAAAAAATGGTTATTGTTTTTTGGTGGGTTCAGTTGTAATCTAGTGGGGAAATTGTGATTTTTTGTCGTGGTTTAGCTGTGGGTGTTTGTTCGCTAGAGTTTAGGCTTAGGAGACTTTGTTTTTTCCATATCTTGGTATCAGCACATTTTTTCTAATTAAATCAAACCGAAGGTTCTAGGCTTGGCCCGTACAATTTTCAGATTCGGGTGAAGACCCTGCGATACTTTCCGTTCGATTTTGTTGTCATATTAACATTATATGCGCTTAAAATCACAATCGGGGCGCGTGAGAGGATGTACTTTAGTTTTGTGTAAGATGGGTGGTGTGAAGGCTTGGGCGGTTTGTTTCGTAGTGAACGCGACGCTCTAGAGAGGAGATCCAGTTGGTGGGTTTTATATTCTAGAAGTCTCGGGGTAATCATCCTTTAGGAAATAGTATTCTTGAAACTGCTTTCATTTTTGTTGGCAATTCTCCAATTGGTTCTATTCATTCTTTCTAAAGTTCTAAAACTTGTCATACATTGCAGACAAGGAAAACTTTTTATTATCTGAAGTTTTTGTAAATATAGAAACATCTTTACACAATATAAAAAGACCCATGATAATATATAATATATTCGCTTGTGCTGGTGGTTTTGGTACTGTTCTAGTTTTTCAAAATTTATCTTGATATATTTTCATGTGTTTCATTAATTTCTTTGTAATTAAATGTATTTTGATAATAATTTTGATTACTATTTGTAGCTGATAAATCTATTCTTATCCATATTTGTTTTTAGTTTTTTTTTTTTTTCTTTTAATACTTGTTGTAGGAAATTTTTTTTAAACATCATTTATCGGAGCGAAGCTTCCTATGGCTTTTAGCCGTTTCTTTATGTTCTTCTTATTTAATCGGAGCGAAGCTACTCTGGCTTAAGCCGTTTCTTTATTATTTTCTTCCATTTATTTTTTGAATTGTTTCGATCTCATTTTGATTATTTATGGTTGCTATTCTGTGTAGCAAACATTTTTATTTGTTGTTGATAATCTATTTTTCATTTTGTAAATTTTATTTAATTTTCTAATTTTGTTGATATTCTGAAGATAAAGTGAATATTTGTAATTATAATCATCATACGTCCTTTATAATTATATGATTTAATCATTATTGGTGGATAGTGTTTTAACAAGTTCAAATTTTTCAGTACATATTATTTTCCTAGGTAAAAAATATTATGATGCATGTAATTTCTCTATCATATATATATTTTGATTGACCTAAATTTTTATTATTCATATAAATTTTTTTTTGAATTGAAGTATTAAGTGGAATAATTTTACCAATAGAAACATAATACACATTTAATCAAAAAACTTTTACTTCAATTAAATTTTTATTCTTTTTATGGGAAATTTATTATATCTATTATTATCTATGGAAATTTCATCTAAGCCATCAGAAAGATCAAATGTCCTTTTTGTATTCTCTATTATTATAATTGACTTAGTCTTTCTTTATGATATTCTGCAGATGTAAAGGGCTATAATTACATCCACAGAAAACATTACTCATCTTCATTTTTATGTTGATTATTTTATTTGGTGGTGAACTGAAAGGGTATAGAAATTAACTACTCACCCGTATTATTTTTATTTTTATCTATTACTATTTCTTAGATAGTATTTTAAAATCTCCAACCAGGATTCACGTAAACTGGGCTTCAATATAAATTTTAATTTAAAGTATCATCGATTTCAAATCTGGGTTGTTATATCATTAACATATGAATTTCCTGTGAAATTTGTTTAAATGTCCTTTGTATTATTTCTTCAGGAATTCCATCAGTCCATTTTTTGTATAAGTACTTCTACTTTATTAAACATTTGAAAGAATTTCTTAAAATTAATATAAAAGTTGGTTAGAATAATCAGAAAAGTTTTTTCGGTTTATTATATTCAAACGGGCGAAGCCCTGGAAGACAATCACCGATGTCCCGCGAAAAAGATTCATTAAATAAATTTTTATATTTGCTAAGGTTCATCGTTAGTTCAGCTTCATCAAATTATCAGTATCGTAAATAAATATCTTCCATCGGGTCGGGCGAAGCCTGGAAGCATCTCCGATGTCCCATGTAGTATCATCTTCACTATAAAAAATTTTTTTAATTCCGAATGTGAAAATCACATACTTTTTTTTAACTTTATATCTGTAGGCAATTTTCTAGATAGTTTCTATAACTATTTAATTTTTAATATATTTCCGTTCATCAACTCGTTTCTACATTTTTGTAATTGCAATTGATATTAAATGAGATTGATAATTCCTTTTTGTTTGCCAATTTTTTTTTTACATAAGACACAAATAAAACTTGGTATTTTCATTTTTTTATTTTTTTAGAGAAATATTTAAGAAAAAATATGTTGTTTTAATTTTAGATATAAACATTCTAATATTCATGGACTCTTGAGGTTATTATATATTATTTTATACTTACACGTTCTGTTAGTTATGTTTTTTCTTTATCACATTAAGTATTATCATTTTAAGTTTTTTCTTATTAAGTTTCATCGTATAATGGTTTTATCAAAAGATATTTTATATTTTTTTTCATAACTATTGATTCATCATCATCATCATCAATTGATTCTTCATCATCATCATAAATTGTATCTTCATCATCATAAATACACTTTTTGGTATAGGTTGCCCTTCTTAATAGGATACCCATTCTCTTATTGGAATATCTAATTCTAAATTTCATTTGTTATCTGATAATTATAAATAGAGGCAAAATATTGGTCTTAGATCTCTTTTGGAAAATTTAATAACACCACCATATCTGAATCAATTTTAGTTTTTATAAGATGATTAAAATTTTAAATTGATAGATGTTAAATCTAATTTAAATTTTGTAGACCGACAAAGTTGTTAACAGTCTCTTCAAACTATGCCTATCATTATTATTTTCAATTGTAAGAAAAATGAAATTTAGATAAATTTTTATATATATACTAATTTTTTTAAAATCTTTCTTACCATTTAACCTTTTTCAGATGTTAAAAGAATCATCATCTATATTATATTAAGAATTCTTTAAGATGGGCCAAGCCCCAGTCCTTCGGGTTCGTGTATTATGAATATGGTCTCATGTTATAGTATAAGTGTAGACCACATATAATTTTCTCTTGTAGAGCTATTGGTTAAAACCATTTATATAAGATTTTAATAAACTTAATATTTAAGTTTGAATATAATCCTATATAGTATCATCTATATCTTGGGGCCTTTCTAATGTTTCTTGTTTATAAATTGTGTCTCTATAATAACTTGACATAATCTTTCTTTCATTATGTTTTTTACTTCTATGTGAATGTTATATTGATTTGGATCTGTCAACAAAATAATCTTAATTTTTTCTTTCGAAAAAGATTTTAATTTTTTACTAATTCTTTAATATAGATATAATTAATAATTTTAGTTTCTATAATCAGTATAACTAATTGGTAACACTTGCTCTAATAAATCCATAAACATTCTTATGACCTATTATAACCATATTTTCTTTAATTTATTCAACATAAGGCTACATCATTATATTTACTGACAATCTCCAAAATTAAATAAATGGATCCCGGAAATAAACAATAATTAGTTTCTATAGAAGGTAAACCTTTTAGTCTGTTTCTAAAAATTTCGGGTTGTATTGAAATAAAATATTCACATCTATTACATGGATTATTATTAATATTATTATCAAAACTATTTATTTTCAAATCCGTTGATCTCGTCGAATAAGAAAGAACGGATGATCGGGCGAATATAATTTTTTAAATTTGTGATTTTCCATTTTTTTATTTTTATTAGAAAAAGATTTATTTTTTATTTTTTATTAGAAAAAATTTTATTAATTTTTTATCAGAAAAAATTTTATTTTTATTAGAAAAAATTTTATTTTTTTATTTTTATTAGAAAAAATTTCTATTTTTTTATTGTTATTTAGAAAAAATATTATTTTTTAATTTTTATTAGAAAAAAATTTTATTTTTTTATTGTTTAAAAAATGATGTTACCAACTGTTGGTGGAGGTGCATATATCCCGAATAATCGTGAATTAGAAATAGTGATAGAAAATTATATCATGAAAACTGGAGACGTTTTTATCTGGACCATTGCTCTTTCTATTCTTCACAACAAAATACAGAGTTAACAAATAAAACATATGTTGATACAACAAATCAAGATTTATAGGAAAAATATATAAACGATGTTTTGGTTCCATGATGAAACGAATTAAAGTTGCTTCAACGTAATGACAAATCATTAAACGAAAAATATTAAAACTTGATAAAAAGGATAGAGAGTAGAAGCGGATATAGCAAAACTTTTTTAAAAGATTTTGAACAATCAAAAATTTTAATATTACTTTATTAATTTTAAAATCTGTAGTCATTAAAATTAAACATCAGATAAAAATGTAAAAGAACAATTAGAATATGAAAATAGAAAAAACTTCCTGAAAGAATTAAAAATTTTCAAAGCAGTTACAAGCTACATTCCAAAAACAGGGTTGATGAATTAAGTTCTATAAAATTACTCATACAAATGAAAAAGATGAATAGATTAATAAATGATAAGTAACTCACTTAATGAAATAGTTGATAAAATGATAAATCTTAAAATCATTTAGAAAATGAATTAAAGAAAAATTTACAAGAAAATTCTAAAGAAAATAAAGAAACAGTTAGATTCTGTTAAAAGACAATTAGAAGTCTTAAAATTAAGTTAAATGCATTAAAACGGCGTTGGAAGATTAATCAGCAGAATGCAAGTTAATAGAAAAGAAATTAAAGTACATCACCACGCTGCTTGACGCAATAGATAAAGTGAACAGGCAATTACTAAAGTTATCTCGAAGTTGTCTGTCCATTCACAAACGTAAATTCTTAAACGGACCAAAGTTCCTCGAGGCTTTTGCCGATCGTAAATATTTCTCCAAAAGTCAAATTTAATCTTAAAAATTGCCTATATTTTTGAAACAAATCTTAAAAATTTTGCTTCAAATCAAAAAATTTTTCATGAACCAATCTATGAAATATGTTTACCAATATGATAGTGTAGAAACTGTCGGAACACAAAAGTTCTAGGCACCGCAGGTGCCGTCAAAAAGAAGGGTCGGGCATCTTTTCTGGTTTGGAAGTATCGTCAACCTTAATTAAAAATAATAAAGATTTGATTAACATCTGCTGCAAAAGGAGCAAGCTGTTAGGTAGAATAGAGCTAGTGCAATAACAAATGCTGTTCAAGTCTCAAAACGAATTAAAACAACTAGAAGTATTCGTCAACTTAGGAATGATTCTGAAGAAACTAAAAATTTAAAAAAACTTTCAGAGGAAACAAAAACAATAATTGCTAACATAGCTGTTGGGGGAAACCTTGAGGAGCGTGTAGTCCGTCTAATAGTAAAACATTAATGAAAATAAAAATAATAAAAAAAACAGGCGTAGCCAGTGAACCTTCGTTTCGTTCAATTGAGAGAAATAAGAGGAAATGGCTGTGTCGTGAGTAGAACCTCGTTTAACCAGCAAAGTGTAAGGGAGCTGGTCTAGCAAAATTCTAAATATTATTTTTTAGTAAAATTTTTTTTAGTAAAATTTTTTTAGCAAAATTTTTTTAGTAAAATTTTTAGTTAAAAACAAAAAGTCAAATTATATTTATAAAAATTTCTACTTCGGCTTATCGAAAATAAATTAGTTGACCGATCCTCGTTCGTCAGTTACAATTCAAAAAAAGAATGACTATAATAAGAATTGTTTGATCCCGGATCTTCCAGTAGAAGTAAATACTGGAGGAGATTTAATCTTTGAAGTTGATAATCAGCAGAGTTATTTATATTTACCTGATTCATTTTTACACTGTGAATATTCTTTATATAGTGATGCTAATTTTACAACACCATTACCAGAAACCGATAATATTGCACTAGAGAATAATTTCTTTCTAGATTATTTACACAATGCGTTTAGAAGTTGCAACTCAAAATATAGAAACAATCAGTGATTCTCCAGGTGTAATTGATACAATGCTTAGATTTGTAACAATTGGTGAAATAATAAAAAGTATGAAATCGAAGGTTGGTTTCCTGATACTAATGATGGTATAATTGTTGATGATTTAAT
Source organism: Prostheceraeus crozeri (assembly GCA_907163375.1). Taxonomy (NCBI): domain Eukaryota; kingdom Metazoa; phylum Platyhelminthes; order Polycladida; family Euryleptidae; genus Prostheceraeus; species Prostheceraeus crozeri. The sequence continues at coordinate 75,125 of CAJQUW010009319.1, forward strand.
CACGCTGGACGATGCTCCGCAGGCAATTGCGGAAAGATGTAGAAATATTGCAACACATTTAATTTAAACAAATTAATGATGCATATAAAGAAGGTCAGTGAATTTAACAAAATAAAGTAAAACAGTCAGTAAATTGGTCATTGTCTCCTTTTTCGGATATTTAGATTATGATTAAAATATCATATCAATTAAATTTAAATTAATAATTCATCGTACAGCCAAATAATGAATTAATCTTTTTTGGTGAAGGATGGGAAAAATGCATATTTAAAATTTGATAGTTTGAATGGTGGATTAAGCATATTACTCTAGTTAGAGTTGAACAGCTATTGCAAAAAGATTAAATACTAACAATACCAAATTCCAGTAAATTTTCTAAAGCGTACTGCGTGTTCAGTAACTTTTTCCGACAAAGAATTTAACTGCATTTTACTAGAACCTGCGAATACTCCAGATTTTTTATTAACTAACTTTTCAAAAGAAATAATTTCTCCAAGTTTTGTATGAACAAACACTCTTTTATATTAATACAATCGAGTTTTACAAGTTTCATTAAATCAAACCCGTTATTCCAATTGATCCATTAAGAATCGATGATACATATAATCA
>CAJQUW010009322.1:0-33214 GCA_907163375.1 Prostheceraeus crozeri
AAGGAAATAGATGAAATGATTCTCCTCCGTCCAAAAGTGTACAGTATGAAATTAAAGGATAGTGATGATAGCATTAAGCGCGCTAAAGGCATATCAAAATCCATTGTGCAAAATATGAAACATAAGAATTTCAGGAAAGCCTATAGAAATAAAAATATAACGTTTGTCAATATGACAATCTTAAAATCTAAGTCGCATGAGATCAAAACTCATACTTTTAGGAAACGGGCGCTTTCAGCATTGGTTTGAGGAGAGGAAAAGGAGAGGAGGAGGAGAAAGGATAGGTAGAGGATGAGGAAGGATGGAAGGATGAGGAAGGATAGAGGATTGGTAAGCGTAGGAGGGGAGGAGGAGTAGGATAGTAAGGAAAGGAAGGAAGGAGGAGAGGAAAGGATAGGAAGAGAGGAAAGGAAAGGAAAGGAGGAGGAAGAGGATTAGAAGGAGAGGATTAGGAAATACGGAGAGAGAGGGAGGAGAGAGTGGAAAGGAAGGAGGAAGGAGGAAGGAGTGAGGAGGAGGAAGGATAAAGGATAGGGAATAGGATAGGATATTGTGAGGTAATAGTGAGGAGAGGAAGGAGAGGAGAGGAAGGAAGGAGGGAGGAGGCTAGGAGGAGTAGGGGATAGAGAGGAGGAAGGAGAAGGAGTGGAAAGGAAGGGAAGAGAGGAGGAAGGATAGGATAAGGATTAGAGGTTTGGGAGGTAGGAATAGGAGTGCTAAAGGAAGGATGGAGGATTGGGGAAAGGTAGGATAGAGGATAAGGAGAGGAAAGAAGTTTTATAAAGGATAAGGATGATAAGAGAGAGGAGGAGAGGAGGAAGAGGAGGAAAGAGAGAGGAACGGACTAGGAAGGAGAGGGGAAAAATTTGGCGAGGAGTGGGCTAGAGGTTAGGGAGAGAGGAAGAGGAAGGGGAGGTGAGAATAAGGATAGGATGGATAAGGATAGGAGAGGACAATGGAAGGAGGTAGGATATAGGAGGAAGGACAGAGATATGTAGGGACGGTAAGAGGAGGAAGAGGAAGGAGGAGGTTAGGAAGGGAAAAGGAAGGATAGGGATAGTAGATAGGAGGAAGGGAGGATAAGAGGTGCTGGTTAGAACACAACATATCTCTTCCACATGGACATCCTGACACAAACATACCACCACCCAAAAGAATTAAAGTCACACTACCACATTCAGGAGACGTCTTAGCATAATCATCCTTAACTTAGTATTTTGATGTTGATTTCTGTAGATAAACATTGTTGTTTTATGTATCGCATGAGATTGTTTTTTCCTTGTGAATATGTGTCCACATCTGTACATTCCCCATGTGATGACTTTTCCACTGAAAGACATTTTCCTATCCCTGTATATTTCCACCCTTCACGAAGTAAAAAGACTTTTTGTATATAACAATGTTTATTGAAGTGCGCTCATGTATATATTTTCAGTGGATGTCGTATAAAGTCTATTGCTTCACATTCATGTACATATTTCAATAAACATATCACAATGACTTCACTTTGTTTTCCGAAACACTAACGTTATGAGGGATTTAGTATCTTTCACATGGATGCACTCTTGTAAACCATTAGTAATTTTGATAGCAATAGAGGGTATAGTTTGTTTGACGACGGGATGATAGAAAATAGATTCAAACATCTTCTCGATTATTCCATATGAAGCGTCTTTATCATGAATGAAATCACGTAAAATGTATTCTTTTTTCTCGCCAACAGAAATAGGTAAAATCAAATCAGTTTGAATGTAAAGGTGTTGTTCATGTTTATCAAGTGTCATTGGTGTTTCTATACCAATCGTATGCGCAGCAGCAAACACTGTTTGTAGCATTGAAAAGCCAAAGAGTTTTTTCAAATTTTACTCAATTGACATTGAATGTCATCACCCAGTTTCAGAACAACGCGTTGATTTCAATTGAAAACGAAATGTGGTGTGTCTTTACATCATATTTACTTTTCATCACATGCTTCAACTTCTGTTGTATATAAGGATTTACTACATGAATGAAGCTTTCAACTGTATGATATAGACGCGGCATTATATTGATAGCAACTTTAGATACTTCATAAGACTGGTAAATTTTCTTGATGCGATCGCCATAGATGTCCACCCACCATTCATCATTAACTGAATCAGCTTTAGTGTGATATTCATGAGAACCATACACCACACCGCTTCCAATAATAGGCGTATAATGTCTTACTAAATGACGCAAGGTTGGAGAGAAATAAACTGTAAGTTTGTCATTATATTTCTGAATAACCAACTTATTTTTGTCCGCCATAATTTTCTCTCCATACTTCTTACCCACAGTCTCATTCCATCGTTTTACTAACTCAATAAGTGATAAAGGTTGAACACCACGCTTTTTCAAAATGATGCGTTCTTCGCATTCTACAACATCTTCATCAAATATTTTAAATCTATAATGAAATTTGTTGATTCGATTTGAATAAACTTTTTTAACATTTGCAGTAGCAATTGACGTTAGATGTAGTCCATGACCAAAACCAAGATGTGGATAGAATTCAGTATCCAACCTCAGCGTAAGACCTTTAGTAAAAAGAATGAAAGTGAAGGAACTGTCTCCCACTCCAATGATAGATAGTAAACTCATAAGCTTTCTGATTTTTATTCTTCATGATGGAAGTATTACCACTGTTGAATGCCTTAATAATTTTCTCTTTCCCAAATGGCTCATAAGAATCTGATTTTATCTGAATCCATTCATAGTTCCACTTTCCATCTGATGTTAAATTGTATGGGAACTGGAATGCATTATTCATCGTTATTCCATCATGGGTGCGAGGAGTCAATATCATTTCTTCCAAATCATTCACATTCTGAATATTGCTATCATAGCAAATACTAGAAACGCCAACCTCCCATTTCACCTTCTAAATGCAGTGGGCGATTTAATTCTACTATTCTACTCGATAGTCTGATGGTTTATTTTTGGGAAATTTATTCATAGAAGCATTACTGGGCAAGTAGATTAGAAACGAGTCCTTATTTTCACTTTCCATATTATTCACATTGGAAAAATATAATAGCATACGTTTGCATTAACTCTTCATTCGGAAATGGAGTGTAATACCTGTCACAGCATCTTTATGAAAAGGAATCAACGCACCAGCATCGTCATAAATGGCAATATCAATTTGTGGGATGTAGTTTGATTTCAGCTTTGTATAATGCACTTTCTTGAAAGTATGCTCAGATAAAATACTGCAGCTTTTTGGCTGGTATGGTATCATTGCTAGCAATGGAGCTTCAACATCTCCCACACGTACATCTTCACCAATATTGGAATATATCTGAAAATAGTTAATACGACGCGATAGCGACATGTCTGCGCTAGCTTTGGTTACAGTACCACTTTTAAAGATATTTTGATCAAAACCCAAAATGTCCATTAGAGTTTTATCCATAATTAGTTCAATACCTTTTCCATTTATAGTGAGAGACAAAGTACCTTCTTTTTCAGAAAATGAAATATGTTGCTCATTAATCACTTCATTTAAATAATCTACAACCAATTTAACCGAAGTAATAATGCGAGGCATCAACACTCTTGTTTCATGTAAGATACCACCAAAAGGCTCTACACACTTTCTGTATAAAGATACGGCCCATTCTGTATCAAATTGATTTGGCCTTTCACATGGTAAATGTTGCATATCAGATTTTCCATGAACAGCTGCAGAACGATGTCGTAAGAACTGATGAAAATCTTTTGAACAAACTAATACTAGATCATCATCATTTAATTTACTTATTGCAATATGATTAGATGATTTAATATAAGTCAATGTTGCCACTTGTTTACCATCAACTCGAAGGAGATAATTAAATTTCTTCAATAATGTTTCAGGAGTCATTTTTGTCTTTCTTGGCTTAATCACAATCTTCTTCACCAACGTCTTCTCATTTCTTGGAATAAGATCTACATAATAAGCTTCCTCTCGATATATTAACTGTTTATGACCACTTATGTGGTAATTAACGTTAAAATTATCATAGCTTGTTAAGGCGCTAGCGAGGTAGCCTAAATCATTTCTTAAACTTGGACTTAAACCAACAATCCAATCTTTCTCAACTACATGATGTACATAATTATAATCATCATTGTGCGGAGTAAATTGGACAATATGTTTACACGCTTTATTCAAGAAATCATATATAAACTATTTACATGATAAGAGATCTTTCTTTGGCCACTGTGGAATGTATACTCGGCACCCTTTTCACATTGATAAGCAGCTGTACGCCTCATATTAATAGTCATCACCTCATGATCAAAAGTATAGACACAGTTGCTATAAACAAGTTGAGTGACACCCACTTCCCAATTCCCATTTAGCTGTTGTGCATGATCAATGGGAGTAGAAAAGAGTGCAGCTCGATTGCTAGTAAATCTCTTTGTAGCCGCATTGCTAAGCAAAATATGATAAAACGACATTTTTATATTGCCAATCTGCAACTTTGCATAACATCATGAAGACTTGGATTTTGGACTCTCTACAATAAATCAGAGTTGATCGTGATGGAAACGTACATTTCAAAAATTCTCATGGTCATACATCAAGAGGAATTACATTAACATGGCGACAATTTGTCAACCTCAATGATATCATGAGGGATTTGGAATATTTTGAAACATTAAGATTCATCTCCTTGGGTGATCAAGTTTGGCTTCAACATTACAGAAATGAAATTCAAATCTACCATTCTTATTCCGCAAAATGTTTCTCATTTCGCAAATACAATTGGGAGAAGTATAGAAGATACATACATCGCTCCATCATGACATTTATTCGTCGTGAGTTCATCGCCCTACTATGCAAATCTTAATCAGACATGACTACCACACATCATGAGTTGGAAATTAGATTCCCTACAACGTATTGAAACGGATCATGATCGAAACGTCTATTTCAAAGATTCAACTGGAAATGTGAGAAGAGAGTTTGTTTTATCTTATCGTCATTTTCAATCTCTACATCATATCATGAAGGACTTGAAATACTTCTATATGAAAAGACATTCACGTATTGGAAATCGCATCTGGCTGCGCGTCAACAATCGGGCGAATTCAACTCTATCATTCCCAACTTCATACTAACTTCACATTTCATCAAGGTAGTTGGGAAAAGTATAAAAGGAAGGTACATCGCTCAATTTACTCATTCTTTCATCATGAAGCGCCATCGCTACACCATCGTCAACATTCTCCGTCGCTTCAGACTCTACACCAAAATCGATCTCACAACATTACACCAACAGCTTCCAAACAGCAAGTATTACCCGGGCCGTCCTCAAATGTTAGTGGTGAAGATGAACAATTCACGAAATCTTCAACTCTTCCCAAATGGGACTGTACAGATTCTCGGCGCCCTTTCTCATTCATCGGCGCAGTCAATGCGCTTAGAGCTACAAAGACTACTACGTCGGATATGGAAGAGGGAGAGGTGTGTGATGTCGAATCTGACTGTGGACAATATGGTGATCTCTACTCAATTGAGTGACAGTGTATCATTTTTGAAGATTCGTACCAGCAGTTACAATTTGTGTTATGAACCCGAACTTTTTCCTGCAGCTCTCATTAGTTGTTGGTTACCTGTGCATGTGGCAATCTTTCATAATAGTAAAGTGATCATTACTGGACTAAAATCTCATGTACAAGCAAATATGATCCTAGACTATCTCGTTGAGTATGTACGTACCCAGCGGATTGTAAAATAAAAAACAATTTTTCCAACATGATGTTTTTATTTCAAATCATGATAGAACTTACAAATCATTTTTTCATTAGAGGATGGATTACATGAAAAGTTTTGAATAACAGATGCAAATCGAGATACATGTAAACGTTTTAAGATGAAGTACAGTACAAAAGCACCACACGTTGAATGAAAGTGGATGTTGTAGTATGCGTTCATTTCGCTGATATTGACGCGTATGTTTTCTCAACCACTGCTGTGTTGGTATATTTGGAGGTTGAGCAAGAGAGTCAAATAGTTCACCACGTCGGTCTTCTCCATAAAGATCGCTTTCCAATGCTCACCGCCTAAATTCTGTGAATGAGTGTTTTAAAAAAGCACAATAAAGATGGGATAGTGATTTTACTGCAGGTGGTAAGGTATCGAGTGAATAGACATTATCGAAAGCTTTCAACGTCGCTTCGTCTGCATTACGCTGCACTTTAGTCTTAATATCGTCAGCAGTCAACCAACTCATTAACGATTATACTGAAGAATCACGTCACGATACTTTGTAATTTCAATATTTGAATCGAAGACTGCATAAATTAATACATTGATCGTCTCAGGTAGTGTTCTTTTGAACGTCAAATCCAAACGAATATTATGAGGCACGTTCGCTTGACGATAGGGTGCACTAATATCGCTGTCAGCAGTCAAATCAAATGCATAAATAGTATATCCACTCTTAAACTCTTTCATAGTCAGTCCGTTGGTGTCATCCGTATTGTAAAAGCCAAAAGACATCCATAAAATCAACATAACTGCGCATAAATTGATCTGAAGCAAAATCTGGTTTGTAGGGTGGACCAGGATGACTCACACCATTTACACGTAAAGCAATTTCACTTAACTGATTGTGTTTAAAATTGAAAGGATTCTTCTTTATATTACCATTAAATGCATCATTTTCAAACCATTGCCACCATGAGGAGCTTCGGTGCTTCCGATGGAAAGAGGCCAACTATCATGAATGAAAACTCTTTTGATCTTTCGGAATTGTAAAGGTGAGAAGCTTTGTATGCTGAACGGGTTAAATGGCATTTTGGCGGTTAAGGCCTTCAGCATGCCCTCTAATGACACTTGGATTCGGTACTACTCGACGAATGTAAAGTGCAATATCTTCCACATGAATTCTAAAATTGTCAACTTTAGCAAATGCATTCAGCGCAAATTCAGGCTTATTCAATGTCAGCTTGAGTCGCATGCTGGTATTACACAGTAAAAACTTTGACTGTCTAAAGAAGTCTAAATTCAGCGGACCATATAGCTGACATACTCTACTATCTTTAATCATAGCAGATCGCTTTACAAAGCCACTGTTTGTTTCAACATCAAATTTTCCTGCTTCATCTCTGTACCATCCCATGGCTTCCATATGACTTTTTTGTGCTGCTGGATGAAACTGTGATACATGATTGAAATATGATTTATAGGGATAATCGCTTTGACCACCTTCCACCTGCTGCTCTCCAATCGTTAGAGAAACATCGCGAAGTAATGTAGTCAATGGTAAATTTGTTCAGTCCAACTTTATGTGCATCGTCAATAGCAGTTCCATCTGCTTGCTGAATTCTAAACCTCAAATCAAGCATCGCATAACTCAAATCTATGTAGTCATCACTACCACCAGGAATAACAAATTCAATGGGGCCAGCATTCTCAGCTGTTCGAGGATGATAATCTACAATACTTGAACTAAGAATATCTGTCTGTATGGCTTGTTGATCGAACAAACAAAAATCGGAAGTTTTACACTCCATGATTAGAAGTTATAGCAGCGTCGTCGTTTAGCGCCTGATGAATGATTAGAGCCTCTGCGACGTTTGCGTGAATGCCTTTTGACTGAAGATCGCACCTTACCAGCTCCGCGATGTTTCCTCCTTCCTTTATTCATTCGTTTAGGTGATTTCTTTCCTTGAGTAACACCAGCAATGGTCTGCTTCAATGTTTTTAAACCGCGTTCCTTCCCACGATTCAACAAACTGCTCTTAAAACTTCTACCTCTTGAAAGATCACTAGCAACATCACCAGCAAAGCCAACGGCATTACTTAAAACATTTCGTTTCAAAGATCTACCGACATTGGATATGAGAGGTGCTACAACAGATTTCAGTGCACCAAGTATGCTACCTCCACGTTGGCGGCGAGCACCGATGTAAATTTGTCCTCCGCCACTTACATAGGAGGGTCGTGAATAAAATGAGGCAGTTGGATTCATAGCTCAAACCCTAAACATTGTTAGTTACAACTTTGCATGAATCACTGTCGATCACTTAGATGAAAGATGTCGGCACGACGCATCCAAGAGTTCATACTTGAAGGATAACCAGCCCATTTAACAAGACACCATTCTTCACCTTGCCGTTTTTTACATCGAATGATTTTCTCTACCAAATATGTTTCACTTTCAGTGACTACCTCAATCTCATCGCGGTAAAAGCTACCCTCAATTTCTTCATTATCGTAATCTTTCAACTTGTAGGTGGTCGGAGAGTCTTTTTGATTAATCCTTGATACTGTAAATACCTCCTCTGTCCAATTCGGAAGGTACCCTTTAGCAAAAACACTTTTCACTTTTGAGATACGAACTTTATCGCCAATTTTCACATCACTTTTCACATGAGTGCGTTTACGTTGGAATAATTCGCGCACTTTATCTACATTGTCAGCATTTACATCTACTGGTCTGAGTCCAATAGAACGATGGATAGAGTGATTGTAGGCATGGAGTGTATCTTGTAGAACCTTTGTCCAATTTTGTGTCAAGTTGGCAGTAAAATGTCGCCACAAGCGATTTTTTAATGTGCGATTAAAACGTTCAACGAGTGCAGCTTTATAAGCGCTCTTTACACTAAACAACTCAATGTCATGCCTCTCAAATAATCTTGTCACATGCTGATTTTCAAACTCTTTTCCTTGATCACTCTGAATTCTTTTTGGAATGCGACCTTCTCGAAAAATTGTTTGGAATGCTTTTGCTACTCCTTTCCCTTCTTTAGTTTTTAAAGGTTGAGCCCACGCATAACGCGAGAAAATATCAATGACGGTTAAAATAAAATTATTGCCCGAGTTATGTTTTGAAATGGAGGCAACATCGCACAAATCTGCTTGCCACTGTTCATCGATGTCATGAACAATATAATGGCGGGTGCGGTACTTCTTTTTCGCTTGTTTGTGAAGTGTATAGGTAGCCTGACCCCTTAACCATCGTTTCACTTGTGATTGTGGAAGACCACTCGCTTTTGATAATTTCTTGATAGATGCAAATCCTGCCGGATGTTTTACATCATAATAGATTGACTTCAAACGTTCAGTCGATGACGACTGACTCTTTTTCCTCCTTCTCATCTTTTTGTTTTCTTGCCTTTCTACATTTACAACAACTGCAGCATTTAGCTTTAGCGGTTTTGCGATCGTGTTCACATTGCTTAGGGGTTTCATTATGAGAGCTGGCGCAGCAAGTGCAAGTGACAACGACATTCACCTCTGGCGGCTCATTACATGGCAAGCAACACATCTGCTTCATATTAATAGTCTGAGAACATGTATTTCCTGGGAGGAGCTGTTTTACGTTTTCCTTTTACCAGTTTTAGTGGCGATGTAGATCTACGTCGAGTTCTTCCTCTTGTTTGCTTAGTGAGTGTGGGAGGGGATGTAGCAGGTGACGCCTTAAACCAATTTTTTGGCATTTTCATCGTCTGAAGCATTGGAGTAGTAGCCACTGTTGAATCAAGTTCTTTCAATGTCTCATTATTTAAAGCAAATTTTGGCACATTATGCTTTTTCAATAGTTTAAGAAAGTATGACCAACCAGGTGGAACATAGCCCTGACGGCGCTTTCTACGTGTTGCATACTGAATCAAGTCTTCATAACGTGAAGCATCAATCACTTTATTTTCATCTGTAATGATTTCTCCTCTATCATTTACATTGAGATGGGGCTCAATACTATTGAAAAGAGATATGGCATGTGCGCGAGATGCTAAAGGTGTAGCAGTCGATACAGAGTCACGCATCTTATTCTTCAAGTTTTTCAATTGCTCAACAGTTTCCGATTGTAATAATACAGCACGATGTGGATCTTTGATGTGAACATTTTGCTGATAATCTATTTCTTTCCTATACATTTGATTTGCAAGAGGTTGCTTTACTTGCTGCATGGCAGTCAATTGTACATATTCATCCTGAGGAATAACAATCATGCGAGAATAAGAACTCATAGTTTGTAGATAATCACGGGAGTTTTCAAAATATCACTTCGAAATCTAAATTCTTCCGGACACTCTTGCGTAAAGTCAATGAATAAGTAACCGTATGGTTTTTCAGTAGCTGCTTGAAAAATTTCAATTAAGGCTTTTGATCCTCTGGGTGCAACTTGTCGCGCTAAAATTTCAAATTGACTTTTATCTCGCGGATTCTTGAAAATAGCATAATAGTGTGTATTCAGGTTTCGTGTACGAGCTTCTTTTCCATCAGGAAATAAATTTTGTGTAATATAGATGATAAAACACCTTTTATGGTGTGCTGCGCGAGTGAACATATCTGTAACATCTTTTGAATTCTTACTTTCTTTTAATAAATCATCCAATACAACAACATCATTAGACTGAAGTTTATCCACTGGAATAATTCCTTCATGTCGAATAAAGTTGCGACTTTGCAATTCCTGAAACAGCGACGGTTGATAAATACCATAACACCAAATCACTCGATTGATAGGTTCCTTAAACAACTCCCTTCTTTTATCCAATAAATTCAGCGTGAAAACAGTTTTACCTGCATGAGATGGACCTGATACAGTCAGAACTTTATCACATTGAAGTCTGAAATCCATTTTATTACTTTGAGACTCAACATTTGCATAATTAACGCTTAGAGCCAAAGATATTTCCCAATAGGTTGCCCACGGCAGGAGCTATCATTGGAAGTATTGCTGAAAGGAAACCGCCCTTTTGTGTTAGAGTTTTCCTCTTTCTTTGAAGGGCGACTTTAGGATTGGAGATGAAACGCAATTTCGTAGCATATCGCTTAAGTAACTTTCGTTGTTTTGGCGCTAATTTCTTCGTCCTCAACTTCCTCACATGAGAAATAATTTCAGAAATGAATTTATCGTTAGCATGTCGTATAGCATTGTATCGCTGATTTGCTTTCATTCGTCGGAGAGCTTGAATGGCTGAAGAAAACTTTTGACTTTTACGTTTCGTCATTTTACGTTTCGCCATTTTCCGTGTTAGTCTTTGCTAAAACGTATCTTTACCACATTTGCATAGGTACTAACTATTGCGACATAAGTGACACTCGAAATGAGCAATGTCACAGTGGTTACATTGGCAAAGTTGAATGCAATTACGTATGAAACAGCGTTGACAAAAAGCATGCTTACATCTCTTGAAGATGCGCTTTTCATTTCCATCCTTTCGCTTACATACATCGCAACACATAGTTTCACCGTTACTGATGTCTATAGCAAGTCTTTTTGAAGATATGAATTTGCTAGCCTTTTCTAAATAATAGACGCATGTACAGAAGGAATATACTTCGAGAGTGAGCAGACATAGCTCGAAAACCAGTTGTGCTACAATCAAGTACCACTGCATTTTCAATTTTTCTTTATGGAAAGTTGAATGTGAATATCTGAAATCGCTTCAATCACTAGACTGCTACCATGATGGTTAAATGCGTTAAGACGTTCAGCAATTTTTATCATATGTCTTTTAAAAAATTCTTCGGGGTGATCTACCACTTCCATTGAATAAGAAGCAAAATGGAAAGAGCGACTTTCCACCTCTTCCTTTCCAAAATGACTAAACTTAATTTTCGCAACTAATCGCGCCATGATAATGCTATCAGAGAATGTATTCATTAACTCTAGAAATAGAGTGCTAGCATCATCAACCACTGCTTCGATGTCGGTCTCATCTTTATGAAAATTTATCACATAATCTTGAACAGCTCCTTTTAAACTTTGCCTATGAAAACGTAATGTTCCGCAGTCGTTTGAGAAAGACATGATCGCCCTTTAACTAACCCATCCATTGCATGAAAACAACAACTCTTCTCATAGTAACATTTATTGAATAACGGTAACAAGCATGCATTATAAATCAATGGTTTGAAACAGATGAAATAGATACAGCTGATAACTATCATACAGCGAGCAATGATAACCATACAGGACTTTGGCAGTGTTGAGGTAAGGAGGAAAGAAGCATTGGTTATGAACGTAGCTACTACAACGAACAGACAAAATAGGAACACACAAATCCTTAAAACGTTTCGTGACTTCATGATAATGTTGATTCACTCTACTATCCCAAGGCGGGAGCAAAATATCATCAATGATTAGATTGGGAAATACTTTCCTCTCCTTACCAGGATTATTACAAAAGATGCGTATAACATTGAAAGCAGCTAACCATCGTTTAAAGTCAATAAGAAGAGCACTCTCACAAGAAAAGCCATAGTCTTGCAAATATTTCAGATTAAGTCCATGAATGTGTTTTCTCGCCCATTGATCAACATTGGGATCACAGTTGGCATGTTGATGATAGACACTAACAATCTGATATGTCCAATTGTTCATAGCAATAGCACTGAGCTCCTGTACAGGTTCACCCTCACAATCCATAAAAATGATGATAGAAGCCTAAAACGGAAATTTACACATCTAAGGAAGCGTTCTATAACATATTACAAAATGAAGAATTACATCGATGCTTTTCACGACAAAATACACAAATGATATGATGGCAACGAAGAAGTAAAATGTATCTAATAAGACCACGTCTACGACACTCAAAGCACATAAGCGAATTGTCATAGGGCAGAGTCAGGAAAGGACTAGTAATTCTCCTTCTTTGATTTGCGTTTTGATGTAGCATTCTTCTCCGACTTGCGCTTCGTACCACTGCTGTTAAGGATTTGATCAATTATGTCGTCCACGTTGGGTGGTTTCGGAATATATAGGATGGATTCCATATGCATGGAGAGAGAGGCTATTTTATTATCCTTGTGTCGACCATAATATAGCCCATTCACTTTGAAAAGGATATCCCAAGTACCTTCTCCGAGCTCATCACATCTGATGGGTATTGAATGATCTCCATCCTTCTTATAGTAAGTACACCAATGTGATACCGGTAGGCAAATGTGATTACCATCCCAAATCTTTCTATAGGGAGTATCCTTGTCATCTCTCGCCTTCCACTCTTGAGCAAGAGGAGTAGGAATGTCCATATTTAATGTCACGTACTCCTCAATAATATCAAGTTGGTGGCGAATGTACGGACTCACGGGGATCAGTATGTAGTCCCCATACTTATTGTGCATTATCTTGACATCCGTGGAAGGGAGCATTCCCGTTTGGAGTACTACGCTATGATCATCATAACGCAAGGCTTGTTTAAATTTACGCTGTAGCGGTGTAGGATTATGTACCTTGGATGTTTCTTCCACTGGCCTCAGTTGTAGATGATCTGACCGTAGCGAACCTTGTAACGTTTGACCGCCATTTTGTCCTACTAGTGCAGTAGATGGAGTAGATGCCTGAAAATGAAAAAAGATTGTATTAAGTTTGCGTTCAAGGGAGGAGAGGGAGGGAAGTAGCGACTTACCATTTTAGTTGGATAATAGAACAGGGAACTAGAGAGAGAAAATGTGCGTCCGTCACTCGTGTGATTCAACGATGGAATGATTCTCACTGTGGAAGGCTCGCTATTTATAAAGAAATGCTTGATTCTCATTGAATGATGATCCTCATTGGACAATAACATCAAGCTGATTCCAAATCTGGCATCCGTTTTCCAATCCGATGCTTCGTTTTGAAGCTAGAGCCCAAAACGTCCCAAATTCTAACTCTGTCGTTTTTCACCAATGTCCCAAAATCTTAAATGGCGTCTCACATCTAAACGAAGACAGATAGGAACAAGCCGATTCTTTCATTGAATTTGTCTCACTCTTAGCTTTCAAACGAGCTATCGCACGACAAAATCCGTCCACTGGAAGCCAAAATCGAAGCAAGCTGTCCAGGGGGGGGGACGTCAGCCGAAAATTTTTCCTCTCCGATTTCGCTGGAAACATCCTTCCTAACCCAAAATTTCACGTAGATTCCGAATCTGGCCTCCGTTTTCTCATCCGATGCTTCGTTTGGGCGCTACACACCAAAACATCCCAAATTCTAACTCTGTTAAAATTTTGAAGAAAAATTTTTTCTCACCGATCGACTTGAAACTCACCCTACCGATGCAGAATTTCACGCTGAACACGAATCCGACCTCCGTTTTCTCATCCAACCACTCCTTCCACTCGAAACAACCCATTTTACAACCCAACATTCAGCAGATTGCACCAAAAACATCACACACTATAGCCTCAACACTAATCCTGGCGGTCGCCCAAGTCCACCACGACACTCTATCGTTCCAGAGGGGGGGGGGACTCAGACACGAAGCACCACGGCGGCCGACCACGACACTCTGCCGAGCCAGAGGGGGGCGGGACGCAGCGATGGCGGCCATCTTGCGCTATCTGGTGTTCGCCGTTTTCTTACTACTCATGCTCTTTAAGTCTGGATCTTATAGTTCGATCAGTTTGACCAATATACTTCTCATCACACAATATACAAGATATTTCGTACACTACATGCTTCGTATAACATCTCTGCTTTCTTCTCGTTAGGTTGCAGGTCCAACATGACTGATCACACCTTGGTCTTTCTTTTTTCTTCCTCCACCGATGACTCAAGGGCTTCGCTGTTTGAAAAATAATACGGATTCTATTATCCAATTGACACTTCCGCCTCAGCCTCATTAGGCCTACTTGTCTCTTTGAGACCTCGTCGATATACGGGAGTTTCATGTAGGTTATCGGCTTCTCTTCATCCTCATCTCGATGTCTCATCGGCATTTTGTCATATAAATCATTGACCCATTTCTTTGGATAGCCGTTTGCAATGAATCTCCGTCTCAAATTAAACTTCGACTGGCGTACTTTTGAAGAGGAAGAATTTCTAATGGTTCTCCAATTCTCTCCTAATAGCAACGCTCGTTTGCGACTGGCTGGAACGTGTGAAGAAAATGGTAAGCATGTGTTGCTATGCACTGGCTTTATATGCAAAGAAAACGAAAATGTTCCAGTTTCTGCACACCAATGGACATGTGTATCCAAGAATGGTAAGTTGTCATCAATTGATGATTCCAATGTAAAAGTTATACATGGATGGATGTCGTTGACCAGACTCAAAATATCCCAATCTTCCTTGTATATCACAAATATATCGTCCACATATCTGCACCAAAATAATATGTCTTTGCATTTAGTGATCTCACATTCAATGAAGTGCATGAATATTGAAGCAAAGGAAGGAGCTGCATTATTGCCCATTGCAATACCCTTCGTCTGTTCGTAGAATTTTTCCTCCAGAATGTATACATCATCTGTTGTTGCCATTACCAAAAGAGACTGAAAATCATACCATGACAACTGTGGAGCTTGGGAGTGTAAATGATACATCTCATAGAACTGCTTGCTGTAGCACAGGAGATCATTACTCGAGTCATCTCGTAGTGGAATGCTGCCGTACAAATCGACTACATCCAGAGAGGCAAACCTGAATCTCCCATCCGGAGGTTTGAATCTTTCAAGTCTATCAATGAAGTCAGTCGTTGAATTCAAATGAGCAGGAACAAACCGTTTCACGAGCGGATGTAAGTACTCGGATAAAAATACTTGTATTTTTCTGACACCGGCATCAAGGGAAGAAATGATGGGCCTTCCACGCAAAACATCTGGCTTGTGGTCCTTTGGCAATACATACGGGACACTCGGCAAAGGTTCACTGCATCTGCAGGCTAAAATGCGTCGTTCAAGTTCGGAATCTTTGTAATGATTAGAGATTTCTTTCAGTTGACGATTTATCTTCATTTGCATTGTGGCTGGTTGGGTCCTTCTTACTTCTTTATCATTGGGATTCAATGCCGACTTCACAAGGGACGAGTATTCACCATCACTCACGGCAATCAGTCTTTTCGTTTTGTCAGAATTAGTAATCACAATATTCTCTGACTTCACTATAGTGTCTATACTCTCCACTGTCTTTCGAATTTCCGAATTCGATATGGGTTCTGTTTTGGACTTTGCTGTTTGGAAAATACGGACAACACCTGATAGGAATTCTGTTGCAGCTGGACTGGAAGCGAAGCTTTGGTCTTCGATGCTCATTCTATTGAAAGTAGTTTGAACGTTGGCTTTCACACGGCGTAACGTTTCATCATTCATAGGCTTTGGTGGTGGGACATAACTTGGACCATGTTTAAGAACGTCAAGTTGATTGGATGTAAATTCCACAGATGATAAGTTCTTAAACGGTTCGTTCAGCAAAGGAAAATTACCATCATTATTGGTCGCATTTTCTTCATCATGGCTTGCCAACAGCATCTGTAGTTTGTTCCGTTTTACACAACGAAGAAAGTACTTATACCTTTCAATAGTATTCCAATGGTGATATGAATAGACCATAGGTATCAACAGATTGGGTAATTTATGATATAGAGAATTTATAGCTAGTTTCATCCATTGACGTGATTGATTTCTTCTCAAATCTTCAGTATGAGTTCCAATAATAGTATTTTCCAATTTGTCTTGCACGCGAAATCCTTTTGGAATAACATCTTCCTTTAAACAACGTTTAATAAAACGGATGTGCGATCTCATGCGCTCAATTTTGAATGCATTCACCAATTCGAATAATTTCTTGCCAATTGCATCACGATACATCAAAGAGAGTTTGGCCATTCCTGAAGTCATTAGATACGAGAATTGTATCTATAAAAAAATATATACATTATTCCTGGAAAGCCAGTGGCAATTCTCGTATCTAATGACTTCAGGAATGGCCAAACTCTCTTTGATGTATCACAAATGTAGCTTACTCTAGTAAAAAATCGCATTTTAGATCAAGACTGATTGGTAACAAATAAACTCAAAAGGGTTCGACCTCTCGCCTATCGGCTCTGTAAGCAGGTCGCATGCGTCTTTACACGCACGACCATTGCACATCTTGTAGGTTGACAGGCTAACAGATTGTTTCATTGAATAAATTCAATTGATGTCATGTACATAGGGGGCGAAAGGGGGTCAAGGACTCGGGTGCAGTCCGGCAGCAATACATATTCATGAAAGTCACTATAATCTTACCTCCAAATACTCAAACCACCTACCATCTTTCCATTGAATAAATGCTCTGGGCTGCCGGTCTACACTGTTGAAGCAAATGTTGTAGATTTTTGACTCTTTGATGACATTCTACAACCAATCAGAAAACCAGAAATCCTACACCCTAAAGTCGGATTTCTATAACTCAGACATTCAAACAGTTAAGTCCCTTCAATTTATTGTTCCTCTGTAAAGCCGAAATATGACATATGCTACCTTTGAACCGTACTGAGGTCTTTTTCGAGTTGTCAAATCGATGTGAAAACCGACGCATTAAATAACAAAGGAATACAACGGATATGGACATTGAAGCAAAATACGTCCTGGGCATGCGCTGTCATGACAACGGCACCTAAATGATGACGCACAGAATTAGGCAGGCCGTCTCTTCTTCTGTTTGAATAGAAGTGAAGCATTGGAACATGTTAATGTAATGGCACAATGTGCTGACATAAATCCATGGCAGTCGAACAATGAGCAGCCAGTTCAACATTAAACACCCCTCATTGTGCGAAGTTTCAGTGACTGTCATCAACCGGATCACACAGCCAAGAGACACAGTATGTCAAGTTCTACGGAGAAGTTTGTGAGCGTTTTTTCGTGCGCCTGCTAACTTTTTAAATAATGATCGGAGAGCCCAACATCATTGAGAAACTTTTGCGAAATGATTTGAATTCTACGAATCTAAAGGAATCGTTGCGATAGGAGCATTTTGAAGTAATTCACAGCACTACGCAAGCGACGCACGATTGTTTTTCCTATCTCTGTAAGGCATTAAAACTTTCTTTTTGCCCACCTAGTAAGTTCCTGCTTGTGCCATCGTTTTGAAACAGTTTGTACTACTAGCAAAGTGATACGCTGAAGCAGTCCAATTCTGTGTGATGACGGCGTCCAGTGGTTGACAATGGACATTCCACTGTCATGCAACGAAGGTGCACTTTCAGATATCTATGGTTTAGTGGACCGCGAGCTTTGCCAACAGGGTGTAGTTAGTCAGTTGACAGATTCATGGAATCCACTGGATCCAAACGAAGACGCGCGCCCAATTGGACGCGTGTGTCCTTGTGTGCGTCAGTGTGCATCTAGTGTCCGGTCACTTAGTGAACCCGTGTATCTGCGCCTTAAGAGACAAGTAAATTGCACAATTCGATATCGATAGCTATGCACTAAATGCTTCATAAAATCTTCAAAAAGTATTTGAATTATTTATGCGCTGCGTTGTGAAGTTAGTGCAACAAAGTTCGACAAGTTTCTTTTTTAAAGCAAGAAAATTACGAAAAACAATTAATGTACGAATATTGTTTTTGACATTCTAAGATAATGCATCACCGTATGATATGTCGGAAAAATAGATTATTTATGTCTTCATTTGATAGTCAAAAATAGTCATTTGATAGTTCATTGGATTGTATCTGCAATATGATGCACCTAATGTAAATGGTCATCGTTCATAGTTATTGAAAGTGTTTCGATAGCTTTCTCGCACTAACGCTCATGCAAACGCTTTAGCTCCTGCTCCTGTTTCCCAGCTTCAAGGTTGAACCTTTGACATAGGTTAAACATTGGCCTTAAGTGACCTTGGGTGCCATTTCTAAAATTTTGGATTGCAAAAGTAAACCTGTCCCAGGTTTTAATGATCGCTTTAACAACAATGAGTTTTGAACTGCAGATTAGGTTCGGACCACTCGTCAATTGGATTGCTGATCACAATAGTGGAAGCGATCCACAATGTACATGCAACCTTCATTTGTATGCACCGTACATGTGGGGGATTGAGGCAACACAGCCAGAAACCATTTCAGGGATAACCAGGAGAATTGTAGGCTTCCCTACGAACTAAGGTGATGAAAAGTAACACTGGAATAGCAATTGCAACATTGCGAATTTCAGTCTGACAAGTAGCAGCGCGCACTTTTGCATTACTGCAGGCATAATAGGACAAATTGATGAGCACTGAAATGACATCATAATGAAGAGACGACATATTCATGAAAACAAACAAGCAATAAAAGACTGAAAAAGTGGCAAGAATAAATATTCGCTTTATCGGATAGGATGGGAATAGCCTTTGTTTGTTGTAATAGTCCTTTGGTTGTTTAAATTTATCAATGAGCGTTTTCAGGAGAGGAAGCATGAGCTGTGTTTGGTAGATAAATTTAAGTTAAGGGAAGTTAGCATCAAACATTGATTTACTTTACATAGCTATTTTCTATAGGCCCATAAGTTGTAATAATTAACAACCCACTATTCCAGTAAATGTGTAATAAAAACACCAAAATAGTCGAGATCACTTAAAATCATCATTGGAATAGAATGATGGCTTAATCATGTCTGAAGGATGGAATTGTTTTGTGGCATTGAAGCTTTGGTTTGTTAATGGTGTATAAAGTAAACATTTTTTTCCAACTATGTATGCCTATCTTTTGCAGAGTATCTTGGTACACCTGAGAATACCGGCAGCAGATATCACGAACTTGAATAAAATGCTGCTTCTGGTCTTTTTAGATAAATGTTTTTCAATTAAATGCTATTCTCTTGGAATAGCTACATTCTATTACACAGAGTGTTTCAAATGTAGGGCAACAGTCGAACTTGCCCGTAAAAATCTGTGCTGCATAGCTTTTTTCACGATGACACAGATAAGCTAGGCGTTGTATTCGCATGGTAATCAACTGACAAGAATGGCATGCACTTTTACAACTGCCGTCGCGCAAATCTGATATTCTCCATTCTTTTCATGCTTTACAAATCACCACAACCCAATTTAAAATATAGCGATAATGAGAAGTCGAATAATGATCCGACGTCTACTGGAAAAATCAAGCTACAAAAAGTAAAATTACGCAAAATTCACTAGCGCAAGTGCTCAAAATGTCCTCCAGAGACATTGGCACAGTCCTGAAGTCTTTCGGCCACACTGTGGCACACAGTTCTGCATGAAGTCCTGTAATTGCTTATCTCTTGACAGGCATCTGTGATAAAAGAGCATAGTTGAGAAAATGTGCGTGACTTTCGTCCGTAAACTTTCTCCTTTACGACACCCCAAATGAAAAAGTCCATAGGAGTAAGATCGGGAGAGCGAGGGGCCAAAGAAGGCTACGTTTTCCAGGAAAATTATCATTCAGGCAGTTTCTACAACTCCGTGCAAAATGCTCTGGTGCACCATCCTGCTGAAAGTGCTGTTCATTGAAGTTGTTCAAAGACTGCATCTCAGGAATCACGAGGGATTGAAGCATTTGAAGATACACGCCAATGGTCACAGTTTCTTCAGAAAACACCGGCCCAATCACACCGTTGCTTGACCGGACCAGACGGTCAGGCCAAGATGGTTCAGCTTATTTGTTGAGACCATGTGCGGATTTTCATGGAACCAATAGACACAGTTATCACTATTAACGTGACCTGATAGTTTGAAGCTGGCTTCGTCAGACCAAAGTTCATGTAATTAAGTAAATCTGGGTCATCAAAAAATTCAGCATAATCCGATAGAAGGTGCAGTAACAGTCTGGGCCTGTATGGCCTCAATTCAACTTTCCTCATCAGCCGATAAGTAGAGCTTAGGAAATATCCAATTTTAATGATACTTTAATCGACTTCTTCAGACTTTGAACAATTTTCATGAGAGAAAAGCATGGCATAAGCTGCAAAATCAGAAAAACTTATTCAATTCACTAATTGATAAAAACGTCATTAAACAATCATCCATACGTAATGTCATTATAAAACTAACATGTCAATTATCTATCTATGATTGCATTCATAGACTTTAATATTTCTTTGCTAATGTATTGCCAATTTTGGGCCAATTCAGATGTCCATGGCTAGTAAAGCAGTTGACATAGATTTCTAAGGGCAAAATCAATTGTCAGCCTACATTTGAAAAACTCTGTATGGTATTCTTGGAAAACCACGCCTTGAAATCGAGAAAAAAATCGAAAAATACCCAAGAAAGTATCACACATGACGAGGAACCAGATTGTTCGAGAGTATATGATAAAATTAATAATGAATGAAATTGAACCATTATGTTGAATTATCTCGATGATGAAGACCACACGAAGAATATCCTCAAAGTCCTTTCATGTAGGACATGTGATCTTAATAATCGAAGTAAATTAAGCAATATAATTAGCTAAAATATTTATGATGTATTGAGAGGGCCAATATATGCTAAACATATACTGCAGAATTTTTGCCTCATATAAGGGAGAAGGACTGCTCTGTAAGGACAGGGCCAACAGCTATCCAAGGCATAGATAAGAATGGTATTGTTAATTAAGGTATTAACAATTAACAGGTATTAACAGGTATTCTTAACAATTAAGGTGTTGTTAAGCCAATGTTAATGTTAAGTAAAAAATGTTGAGCTTTAAGTTATTGTTTCGGGATCATTCAGTGAAATCTGATGTGAGTTGATACTCATGTCAACTTTCAATCCAAGAAAGGCATGAATCTTGAGCTTCAAAGGCGAAACCCCAAGCTTCATCCTCGGGCTTCGGTTTTGTGTTTTAGCCCACGTTTTTGCCCAGCATCACTAGTTTTTTCCGCCTACGACACAAGCAATTTTCGTTCTCACAACACTTTCTCTCTTCACAAGATGTCTGCTTATGCTTCGAGCCTTCGACAGACTTTGTTGGGACAACTGACTGGAAGCTTAGTCCGTTTAACCAGTTCTGAGCACTTTGCAGCTAGTAGCATTTTAATAGCAGTAGTCTATTAATAGTTGCAACTAGGCACCTACAAAATAAGCGCAACACCTGTGTGACATACATATTACTAGAACATAATCGGAGAGAAAAAGCAAAAAATTGAGAAGGTTCATTTAAAAATTCATTCTACGAATGAAATATGAAATAAAAATATAGGATTACAGTAGCTCTACGCAAAACGTTAATAAGAAAATTGCTTTTTGCATTCTTGGCATCGTTTCAATAAACTGCATCAACGAAATGAATGAAAGATGCATCACGAAAAATTAATATGCACAACATCTCCAACTCCTTCTTGCAATTTTTTTATTTTATCTGTCGTTGCCTCTTCTATATTGCTCACTTTTCTGCGTATATTTTGAATTAGCTTCACATTTTTTTTGCTGAGGCTAATGACACTGTGCTACAGCGCGTCATTAAGTTAAAGGGAACCTTAATGGTGCATCATTTAACTGTCATTGAATATCAGCCTTCCACAGACGCGTTAATCATTTTGCGTCATTAACGTCATTGGACTAGCGATCTCATGGTCCAGAGGTCGAACCCGGAAAGTGTCACTGGAAGTCGGCAGGAAGGGCATCCGGACTACAAAGCACCACAACGCTCCAAACAAAGTCTGACTTCAGTCAGCACCGTCCAAGGCCCCAGTAGGGGTAAAAAGTGACATAAAATCCGTAAAAAACCGTCAAAAACCTTTAATGAAAAGGTGCTCAAGAACGAGTCATAAATAGATTCATTCATTGATAAAACCTAGATGAAAGAAGAAAATTTAAAGGAATGTAAGACTTTCATTAACTTGTAGCTGACAGGCATATATCGAGCAAGATTGTACGACTGCTTTTGTTGTTTGGTGGTGTCAGGTCAGTGCTTCATCAGGGAAGGTAGCGTTTCAAGCAAATGACAAAAATGTCTTGAACATCGGTCTTAAACATGTTCAAAACATACGAGGAAGAGACTGCTGAAACACGAAAGAAACATCGCTTCTTTGATTATTGATTGCAATTTACTACCTTATTTTTTTATTACAGTTATTTACCTTTAATTATAAATTCAGCAGAAACGTTCACATTGATTTGAACACAAGAACTTCTTATTCTTCTATATTGTTTCTCGTATTTGACTGCGCAATAAACACTTTTCGCAAATTTTTGTGATGAATACCGACGGTCACAGTGATTGAGATTGATAGTCCACTTGTCAACCATATATTCTTTTACGCTTGAGATATGCACATTATTTAGGTCATGGATAGACGATGGTTATCAGAGACAGTTTTGTAAGAAGTCTGCAAGGTCCATCCTCATATTTTTTTAACAAACTAACTTTTAATTAAGTCTGAGCGTGCACTAGGCGGCCAGGTTGTGGCGACCATGGCCGCCGCGGCTAGAATAATGCGTGGCCATGAAAATGGATTCAACAACGGCCAGTCGACACAATTTTTACAATAAGAAAAATTGAGCTAAATAAATATTTATCAAGGATCAGAAAGAGGTGTAGTACACACTATGCACATCCAATAGCTGCATGAAATGCAAAACATGTCAGATCTCCGTTTGTACATTTACATGCGGAGGATATTTGTGGCACATTATTTTTGATGATTTGTCAAAAAGGAAGAGGTAAATGAAATAATATCCCGATAGAAGCTCATCACCAAACAAGCAAACAACATGAGTTTTTTAATATGAAAATCAAAACTGCTTTCAATTTGGTTATAGCGACATGTTTCACCTGTTCTTGATCACGCTAAACGCAGGACTAAAGTGCAAGAGACGGATGATGTATTCTAGGCACAAATCAAGACAACTGAATTGCGACTTTCTGACACATCGATAGGCACATAGAAAGATGATAAAACCTGACATTATCTGACAATATCGATCTTTGACAACGGCAAGCTGATACAATGTGTCATTATTATGTAGATTCTGCATTGTTACATAGCAAAATCTACATAATAATGATATTGTCCTAAGCTGTATTTCTATGGGAAAATACCGTGAAACAATGCAGAAAAAAGCGTGAGTCATTTGAGTTTTAGATATTTAGTCATAGATATTCATGTGCTAACGCAACCTCGGATAATCTGCCTTATTGTCCTCTAAACTATGACAATATTCCTATATAGGTTTTCCCGATCAAATATAACACCCTGTCAAACCCACAGAATTATATTGTTTAATCGTATCACTTTGCTAGAAGTGCAAACTGATTCAACCAAATGGCACATGCAGGAACTTAATAAGTTTTCTAACCAATGATGTATTGTATGCAATGTTTATGATATCATCCTGAAGTGGTACAAGCATTTGAAACATTAGACTTAGAAACATTAAACACCGAGATACCTGTTGATAACTTTCAGAAATGAATATATCCCCAGTTCCCATTCGAACCT
This sequence comes from Prostheceraeus crozeri, assembly GCA_907163375.1. NCBI lineage: Eukaryota > Metazoa > Platyhelminthes > Polycladida > Euryleptidae > Prostheceraeus > Prostheceraeus crozeri. Next base: position 24,089 of record CAJQUW010009322.1, read on the forward strand.
TAACAGGAATTCAATTTGAGAAATTACAAAACAAGATTGTTCATTTATGTATAGTCATATTTAAGATAAAAAGTTACATGTTGTTGACATTGGGAAAAGGAATGAGTTTTTTTAAGTCAACACGAACACACACTCTTGTTTTCTTGGGGGCACCAGGGCAGCGGCGTGGCGTTGGTGGATATATAATGCTGAACTCCAGCGCAGTTGTGAGATTTTTCTCATCGGGTTCCATACGCACACATATTCGCTTCGTGTGGATCCTCCTGGGCGCATCCCGATTAACCAAAATCTATGGCACTCCTATAGGAAACGTCCTACGGAATTATTGTAATTTTCCTATAGCGCGTAGTGCTATTGCTATGGAACTCTATTCTATGGCACTGTGGGAAAGTTTTGTCCCATTGAATTTTGGGGAACTTTGATCCTATTGCCTCTTGGACTAATTTGTCCCATAGACTTGTGGGAAATCCTGTCCTATCGATCTTCTGGAAATCCTGTCCCATAGAATTTTGGGAAATTCAACGTTCATGGCAGCTCCTATTGCTACAGCGTGTCTAACCCTTTCCGCGACATGCTGACGCTTTATGTGATCATGGTTGCAAAGAATATTCAGTTTAGTTTAGCAATTGTGATAATGTCAATATAAAGACAACAACATGCATGAGGCATTTGCACTTTTGACCTTCGATCCCCTTGACATGTCGGTGGAAGTCCGACCCAGATTTCAAAGAAATTAGTTTGAGAATCAATCACACTAGGGAGCATTATTTTTTGACTAATTTCATGATCATTCACAAAACGCCATTAATTCAAAAAACAGCCAATGATTTTTAATATCTTCTCTATATTTTAAGTCTTTTGAACACTTACTTCGATGAAAAGTTTCTCAGAAATCATTCTCCATATTTCTTTCTCTTCCATTGGGAAATGTAGTAGGAGTTGATCTGCAACAAACAGGAAATAAATGATAAATATGCGATAAATGATAAGTTGATGATAGAACATAGACGTTCTGCATATAGGCAGATAAACTTCATTTAAATAAAAAATGATGCAAATTATTGCGATTGAATGATATTTGAAAATTGCTATGTTTCTTATATTGGAGATTTATATTATTCATGTAGCATTGTAGCATAAAAAAGCAATTGCGCCCCGCTGTCATCTTGCGGATGAAAAATATCGCCAGAAGTTTCATTTTACTTGTTTATTGTCACAACCGCGTTTCGTCTGCTCTCAGTAGGTGTGACACGCAGAATGAATCAAACTGATTGAAACATGATTCCTGCTAGAATATCGATCAAACAATGGTCTTTTCTTTTTATTCAAGTTGTCGATGAATATTTATATATGTAATTTTATATATATAATAATTCAAGTCATCTTCTCCTATTAGTAATTTTTTTGTATATATTTTTTTTTAGCTACTACTTATTCATTTCGTGATTGCTTGTCTAGTGACTGTCCATTGCTTGATCGATATTCTAGCAGGAATCATATTTCAATCAGTTTGATTCATTCTGCGTGTCACACCTACTGAGAGCAGACGAATCGCGCTTTTGACAATAAGTAAGTAAAATGAAACTTTATGGAACATTATATTGGTTTTCATGCATGCATGTATGCGCCTATTCAAGGTGCAAGCATGTAAAGTTATTGTCTTTTCTAACTTTTTGTAAGCATCTTGCGGTACTGGTAGAATTTTAGAATTAAAAGCACTGCTATTATTGATAAGAGTTATGCTCCTACACTGTAAACCGTAGACCGACAATTATCCTACAAAATTGCTGACAAAATCAATCGACGATTGTCACCTCCAGTATCCTGCGATATCCGACGAATTTGTAGGTTCTCCACCGACATCGAAACAGATACTTTGTATGCAAATCAACTAAACAAAAACTGTTGAATATTGATTGATTTTTTCGATTAGTGATTGCTTGACTTTTGAGCAATCTGTGTTATTGTGTGGCAAAAACCATGATATATTTTGACATAATTTAATTAATTAACTACATTCATGATAAAATTTAAGGTATAACTCATTGCTATTCGTTTTGTCACTTTTTGTCAGATATTGTAAGTGTTCAGTGTCAATCATCCTACAAGAACTAGCAATGACCGACAAAATAGATTTTGAAGGATAAATGTCTGTCAATTGTCAGTCAACGGTTTACAGTGTACTGTATGCTTTCACCTACTAAAACCGCATCAGATGAAACGAAAGAGGTTAAGCTTATTAGGGTGATCATCATGTTTGTATTAAAATTCAAATATGAATTTTAGTTTTAATACATAATTAAAATAATTTCAAAAATTATGGACCATGGATTCAAGCTTCATAGATAATTAAAATAATGTGGTGGTGGTGATATTAGATTTCTGTCATTACATTTGGTCCATACATGCTTATTTAGAGAGGAACTCATCATCTTTATGAATATATTCTCTTCTTTGTTTCTTTGAAAAGTCGGTCACCTCAGTTTGATGGGAGTTGTAGCATGGGAATGACATAAAAAGGGGAATCATGGCTAGCACATATCTAATCTCAGTAATACATTAATGGATCACGCATACTTAATTACATACATGCATAAAGACAAATATAGGAAGCATCACTTATTTGCTGGCGATCGACACACAGTCTCAATTGTAGAGTCTCTCGTTTTAACGTTCTATTTCTTCACTTATTCAATTAATCAATTAATAAGATTTGATGATGTAAAACCGAAAGAAGATTATAAGCACAACGTGGGACAGAAGTATCTGTCGAATGTGCTAACATGTAAGCTAAGATAAGCTCGTAGTATTCATTGCTTTGATGTGTTTTATATCACTATCCATCATGTGGTATTCCTGCAATGACCTCCACAGTAGGAAATTTTTAACATCTTCTATTACAAGATTGCATCCCGATTCCCGACAATGCTGCTAATTTCAATTCCGGTCTCACCAATATAAATAAATACCAATTTTGTAATCTCGTTGTTCGCGATGTTTGAATGTTTTATCATGAATGTCAATTGCCTCCTGACTGCCAATCCCCCCTGTGTCGCGCGCTCTGTTCTTATCTTACCTGTTAACTTCTTCATTTTTATCTTTCGGTGACACGTGTAAATGCCTCCTCAATTTGATTCATTTCATGATTATGAAAATCTGAAGGAAGGTGGAAAGCTCGATTAGCTTTCGCTCATTACTAGTGTGACTTTTACTATGTTCGAAAGATGAATACTTTCTCGTAATTATTTCCTTCCTTCTGAGAGAATTTCAAATAAAATATTTTATCTTTTTTATCATTTAAAAATTCTTAAAGCGTCTTTAAAAATTCTTAAAAATTCCCTGAGCGTCATTTTCTTATCACACATGTAAAACGCTGCTTGATCTATCAGAACAACTAAATGTCAGAATTTACACTCCTTTATTTAGGGGGCCGTCTAAAATTTCAACAACCAATAGTTAATTTATTTAACTGATTTACTTGTCAAGTAGCGATAAATGTCATCAACTTCCGCGATATAACAGACCTGCATAAGAGAGAAGAAAAGGTCCGCAATCAGTTGCCACAATCAGCGGTTTTTATATTTCTCTTTGCGCTTTGCAAGGATTATTAGCAAAAACAAGAATGCAAATTATGCAGTGGATGAAAATTAATAGATAATCACTGAAGATAATCGCTTGAAATATGATGAACACTTGTCGAGTGACGTCCACATCTGTGCGCCCAGCGGGATTTTGAACAGGAAATGCATAATGGAACAATGACTAAAACCCGAAGTCCATTTAGTCAGACTGCATTTTGAGATGATTAGCTTATATTTGATGAATCTGGCAGGCAGGTCTGCAAAGTTTCGAGGAAATAATCCATAATGTAAACATGAGTTTCACTGTTCTATTTCAAGACGTACTAAGATTGCATGCACATAGGGGTCAGACAATGTATTGGTTACATGCTGCCCATGTACCTAGCGTAATGAATGAATCATACAAGGTAGGCGTTACAGACAAACGGGTAAGTTGTGCATCGGCTACAAAGCTGAGTGACTAATGGAAACGTATTGGAATGGAATCCTTGCTACCTAGACTATCTAAAGTTATTACCACATGTATTTGGGAAACATCGTCAATCTATAGAGTAAAGGAAATTTTACAGTGCATCTTGGTCCATTCAATTTTTGGTTTAGACTTTAATATTCTAACGTATAATTTGAAGTATGAGTTTAAAAGCAACCGAATTGAATATTAATGACGACTTCCAGAGAATTATTTTCTTTTACGATTATGCTTGCGTATGTGTGTGTTAATTTTTCGTGCTAGAGTGCCGTGGTACACTTATTAAGGTTACTTAATTTTCAAGAAGAACAGCATTATAACACATTATTACGCAGAATATTGCGCACGGTGCATCACGAATGTAATAAACAAGTGTAGCACTATTGTAGTACAACCCTGATAAAGTGTAATAACACTTAGTTATAATCGCTAGCATTGAATAATGAAAAATGAAACACAAATTTTCTTCAACCAATTAAGAAAAAATATTAAACTATTATTCTGTGTAACGTTTCGCTTTCTGCTTCTGCTGGTACAATCATAAAAATAAAGGGAACTTTAAAATCACATTGAACGAATTGTACTAGAGTCTGATGCATGGGAGCTGCTTTCTCTTGTTCCCATAGGCCGACGAATTTCTATGTTCTTTGCTGAGGTGCATAGTTGACCATTGAATCACTTTCATAGAAGGATTGGCACTGTTTGCAATTAACAGTTGATAGACATGTGATATAGGGACAGTCACGTGAACTCACACTCTAGATCTTATTGTGCGAGCCGATTCTCCAACATATGACGATGTGCAACCTGTACATTCAATGAGACATATACAAAACTTTAGCAAACACACTTCAGATTTGTAAGACTGCGTACAGTATTTACAGATAGCTATCATATATACACTAATGCCATTTTTTATATATCCTCGTCAATCCATTGAAAATTGAATTTAGGTGAGCTTCAAGAAATGTGAAAAAATGATGCTTTGAAGGATAATGACATGAATACAACACAAATTCCAAACAGCAATGCAAGAGCGACTATCCAAAGAAAGTTATCAGACATGCCATGAAGCAAGTAAGTATATCCAGCGAGAAAGAGGTGAAAGAGAAAAGTTGTGGTTATCATTGCCAAATAGGAATGAAGACAAATCAAGAGAAATAAGAAGAGTATGGTACAAATGTAGTTTGTCACCTCATTGAATGTCTGTTTCCCTAATAAACCTCTATCTCTTATTTTACTAGCTATGTCACAACAGGAGTGTATATATGATAGCTATCTGTAAATACTGTACACAGTCTTACAAATCTGCAGTGTGTTTGCTAAAGTTTTGTATATGTCTCATTGAATGTACAGGTTGCACATCGACATATGTTGGATAATCGGCTCGCACAATAAGATCTAGAGTGTGCATACACAACTATGCACCTCAGCAAAGAACATAGAAATTCGTCGGCCTGTTGGAACATGAGAAAGCAGCTCCCATGCATCGGACTCTAGTACAATTCGTTCAATGTGATTTTAAAGTTCCCTTTATTTTTTATGATTGCACCAGCAGAAGCAGAAAGCGAAACGTTACACAATAATAATTTAATATTTTTTCTTAATTGGTTAAAGAAAATTTGTGTTTGATTTTCAGTATCTTTCCAACCAGTTATGAAACAGTGGAGTCAACATGATAGAATACCTATTTAAGGTTTTGAAAGTGAAACTAAAGAACGATTTTCTAAATGATAGCTAAAAGACCAAATAATAATTGGACTATAATTCAATCAGATAGTAGTGTATAAATTGTTAAAACACCGAGGACTTGATAACTTACTTCATGGCTTAAAACACCGATTCGAGGATTTCACCAAACGTGGATTTCTCAAAAGACGCAGCAGACTCGTTGAAGGAACCCGATTAACCCGAACTGAAATTTAAAAACATAATCAAAATTGTATACTTAAAAACTTTGCGTATAACATTGGATGTAGGGTGTTCAGCTAAGAACGCCGGATTTAATTTAGTTGCTATTTCCACAGTATTGATGATATCTCATTAATTCAATGACTAAAGTATCTACAACACTATGCCATTTCAGTATGCACAATCGCTTTAATATGCTTATGCAGGTGAGAAAGCTATGAAACAAGCGGAATCAAAAGATATACCCGGTACCTAAAATACGAACAATTGTTATAATTTCGATGCAACTAACTGCTGCATCATTTAAGTGATTACAGCGTATCTTCAAGAATTATAGCATAAATGTATGCGTAGGTCTTCGTTGAGAAAAGTCTACGATTTTTTAATTATTATCCTGAATAATTAAATCCAATTAAAATATTCAAATTTACAATAATTTTTAAGCTATGATAACACACATCGCATAGCACTTGGACGTATTGTTGAACTGGCTACTTTGCACGTATGACAATTGAACGAGGAATAGATAAGACTGTCTACATAAATCTTATAATACAGTAGTTCTAGTTCCTACCTCGAAAAATCTAAATAATTGCATAATTTAATAAAACAGTGCGTGAATGAATTGCTGGAACAATGAGGACTTGATGATTTGACTGATGGACTATACAAATGATAAATTTGTTTCAATTGAACTTACTCCATTGGTGTGATGGTTGAGACAAACCGGATAAGATGATTAATTCAACAAACGACGGATTTTCACAAAAATACGAGACACTGATACACGACCAAAGGATGTGATTAACAATGACTGTTGCACATGCCAAAGACATCTGAAATTATACTGAGAATGCAAATGTTGCAATATCATTGGACGAAGTCAGATTACGGAGTCAAAACTGTCGCTGCGCGTTTGCTTCTTTTGGATAGCTTCTATGGCACTCATATTTTCCCACTTCCAGTGCAATTGGATCCAATAGAGTTCGATTGAACGTTGAGGTGTGCTATGGCACTCCCATTGCGTGTCATAGAATACCATAGAGTGCCATTGAATTTGGTTAATCGGGATTCCGAACATCTCTTCCACAGCGTGTCTTCACCGTTATCATGGCCTCCACCGGTGTTTCGAACACACTACTCTGTACCATGCAATCCTCATCTTCGGATCACTCCCCGGAGAAGTTACGGGTCCTGTTCCGAATACCTGTTCCGATTCGATCCTTTCAACTTGAGCTGGAGAAGTGGGAGGTGTAGTGATACTATGCATGGTTAGCGTAATTATAAGAGATAACTTTCAATATGGTACTTGAGGATTAGAACCTTTGATGAGAATTGGTACACAGCTAGGACTTATATACTTTTAAACAAAAGAATTCCCAACAGCCAATCAGAGAGGTTCCAATTTTCCCTAAAGGGATATAAGTAGTAAGCAAAACTCCACTTCTGGACCGCGCAAGATGGCGGCCATCGCTGCGTCCCCCCCCCCTCTGGCACGGCAGAGTGTCGTGGTCGGCCGCCGTGGTGCTTCGTGTCTGAGTCCCCCCCCCTCTGGAACGACAGAGGTTGTGGTCTGTCGTGGTGTGCCGGCCAGGTGGGTCCACGTTCACAACATGTTCGCTGACGCCCCCCCCCCTGCAACAACAGAGTGTGAGACTCGGGTGAGTTGGTCCGACCGCCTGGTTGACGTGGGCGACCGTCTAGGTTGACGTGGGCGACCGTCTAGGTTGACGTGGGCGACCGCCAGGATTAGTCTTGAGGCTATAGTGTGTGATGTTTTTGGTGTGTAGCGTCCAAACGAAGCATCGGATGAGAAAACGGAGGTCAGATTCGGAATCTACGTGAAATTTTGGGTTAGGAAGGATGTTTCCAGCGAAATCGGAGAGAAAAAATTTTCGGCTGACGTCCCCCCCCCTGGACAGCTTGCTTCCAGTGGACGGATTTTGTCGTGCGATAGCTCGTTTGAAAGCTAAGAGTGAGACAAATTCAGTGAAAGAATCGGCTTGTTCGTATCTGCCTTCGTTTAGATGTGAGACGCCATTTAAGATTTTGGGACATTGGTGAAAAACGACAGAGTTAGAATTTGGGACGTTTTGGGCTGTAGCTTCAAAACGAAGTATCGGATTGGTAAACGGATGCCAGATTTGGAATCAACTTGATGTTATTGTCCAATGAGGATCATCATCCAATGAGAATCAAGCATTTCTTTATAAATAGCGAGCCTTCCACAGCGAGAATCATTCCATCGTTGAATCACACGAGTGACGGACGCACATTTTCTCTCTCTCCCTAGTTCCCTGTTCTATTATCCAACTAAAATGGTAAGTCGCTACTTCCCTCCCTCTCCTCCCTTGAACGTAAACTTAATACAATCTTTTTTCATTTTCAGGCATCTACTCCATCTACTGCACTAGTAGGACAAAATGGCGGTCAAACGTTACAAGGTTCGCTACGGTCAGATCATCTACAACTGAGGCCAGTGGAAGAAACAACCAAGGTACATAATCCTACACCGCTACAGCGTAAATTTAAACAAGCCTTGCGTTATGATGATCATAGCGTAGTACTCCAAACGGGAATGCTCCCTTCCACGGATGTCAAGATAATGCACAATCAGTATGGGGACTACATACTGATCCCCGTGAGTCCGTACATTCGCCACCAAACTTGATACTATTGAGGAGTACGTGACATTAAATATGGACATTCCTACTCCTCTTGCTCACGAGGGGAAGGCGAGAGATGAAAAGGATACTCCCTATAGAAAGATTTGGGATGGTAATCACATTTGCCTACCGGTATCACATTGGTGTACTTACTATAAGAAGGATGGAGATCATTCAATACCCATCAGATGTGATGAGCTCGGAGAAGGTACTTGGGATATCCTTTTCAAAGTGAATGGGCTATATTATGGTCGACACAAGGATAATAAAATAGCCTCTCTCTCCATGCATATGGAATCCATCCTATATATTCCGAAACCACCCAACGTGGACGACATAATTGATCAAATCCTTAACAGCAGTGGTACGAAGCGCAAGTCGGAGAAGAATGCTACATCAAAACGCAAATCAAAGAAGGAGAATTGCTAGTCCTTTCCTAACTCTACCCTATGACAATTCGCTTATGTGCTTTGAGTGTCGTAGGCGTGGTCTTATTAGA